>DWAE01002387.1:0-10229 GCA_018237945.1 Heliconius sapho | reverse complement strand
GACACCACCAGTACCAGGATGATCCTATTCTAGGCCGGGATCACACGGCAAAAATACGGCACGGCATATTTTTAGAACACGATAGTTATTCAGATTAGCAAGTAAAAAACTATATAGTCAAGCGGGCGTTGTCGCGAGCGGATCGCTATTGATTAATAAATTACATATCACTAAACAAAAGTTTCTCCTAACAGAAGATTCCTATATATTCCTTTAAAAACGAATAATTAAGGGCATCTTTTGTATCCACCTATGAGAGAGAGAGTACTGCATGGACATACAGTGGATATATATGTATACATAGATACCAATCTTCTCACTCATATCTTTTTTTCATGTTCAGAGATGAAGAAGACCACACAGACGCGGAAGTCGAAATACCAGATAACTTAAGTGTGGCTAGTGCCAGCGGCAGTCAAGCTACGATCACTCCTGAAAATGTATCCTCTAGTAGCGCCCCTGCTGCTACCGGATCAGAAGCCATGACGTACTCTACTTTGAGAAGATCGCACACTGTATCTAATACTCATGTACCACAGGTATGTTTACTTGTTTCTAATGGACAGTTTTCATTGACTTTGCTAGAAATCAGTTACCCCAGTGAAGTAAAGTGTGAAGCTAAAAAACATCGTAGTTTCAACAAATTCTACTTTGGACTCTTTGATAATTTTAGGGAATTCCAATTTTGCTTTTATTATTATTATATTATGTTTCTTTATTATTATTATTCTATGGTGTAATATAATTATTTATAAGTATAAAAAACATAATATACTCTGCGATTTACGACACAATTATTAAATAAATAATATGAAATACTCTTGAAAAATTTATGGAACATAATAATAACAAAACAACATTCATTTATACAGATTACGTCGCCACCACAACCGTCTACCAGTGAAGCGGTTACAGCGGAAATGAATACGAGTACTACCAGCGTAAGTGGAAGAGACACCTGCAGCGAGAAAGACAGAGACAGTGTGTGGGAAAAGGACAGATGCACCAGTCGGGCGTCGTCGGCTGTTTCCGCCGCTACACTCACTAATGTAAGAAAAATGTTATTAGTTAAATTGGTATTAATATGAATAATCATTTCTAATTATAGCATTATTAAAAAAATCTTGTAACATGCTATTATTTGATTAAGTAAGAATAATTAGAAGTAATTAAATTATTTTACTATATATTATTTTATTTATTTTACTTCGCGAGGGATATAGGCGTGATGATAAAAAAATATCTTAAAATATTTAATCATAATTATGTTTTGTCTAATATTTTTTAATTTACTTCAGTTGACCTCAATTTCAAGTCAATGAACAGTTAGAAAATCATACAGAGTTTAGAGCTCAAAATGTAGCATTAGTTTGCTTTAAAGTATCTTTGGCATATTTTTACTTAAAAACTTTAATATTATAAGTCTAAATAACTATATGTAATTATTTATTACGAAAACAATTATTCTTTTCCAAAGGGTTGGTACTCACCGGCGTTAAGCGGTGTGTCGTCTGCCAGAATCCGGGACAATCCAAAGCATAACAAAGAGACGTGTAATAGACGACTTCTTCGTTCCGACCTGAGTCTAACATCACATCCGGAAATGGAGATTGATTATTATGATTATGAAGTCAATAATGCAGGTACGTAAGACTTAAGACGTACGTAAGTTTGCTTAAGCAATACTTTAGTTATGGCATATAGTTAAAATATAATAACCAAAAATTTAGGTATTATTTTTACAGAGTTTCAGTTTCATACACCTATTGTATTATTGTAATTTCATACAGCGGAAAATCACTCAGTACCAATTAATCTCTTGTAAAAGATTTTGCTGTAAGTTGATAAGATACATTGTTTCAGGTTCCGTACCAGGTTCTTATCTAGGCATGGACCCCGCGTTCCTGGTGTGGATACCGCCCATAGAGGAAGGTGATATCATACAAGAAATGGACAAGAATAACATTTATGAGGTATTGTTACTTATATATTTATAATTTGATTGAAGTGGCAGTTTTTATAGGCAGATCATACTCAAGTGCAATCTTTATTCTTTTTTAACAAGCTTAGTCAAGATTTTATATTATTTATCAAGTTATAGTTTTACAATTAAACATAATAGCATACATATATTTTTTTGATACAAAGAAATTACAATCATAATTGGTATTTAATAATTTTATTCTACATAGGAGGTTGTGCCTAAAGAACTACGACCAGATCCCGGCAGTAACACAGAATCCCCTGAAGAGAGACCAGCAGCCACTCTCAAACGATCCAGCAACCGGTCAAATAAATCAAATGAATCTATAAAGTCCATTAATAAAGTAATTGATCGATCCAATATTATACATCCCTTGAACTTTAGCATAAGCGATTTACAATCACCCAAAGTACCAAAAAGAAACAAAAAGAAAACAGATATCATACCAATGAAAGATTTGTCACTTAAAATGTCCCCAGTAAAAGTCCACAGACGGGAGAACCGAGACAACCGAGATGATTCAACTTTAAAACTAGTTAATGATACTCGAGAAAAAGATGACACTTTGAAAAGAACAGATTTCAATGATATTAAGTTTGCTGATGATTCAGAATCATCTAATGATATTAAGTTTGCAGATGACTCTCCCGATAGTAATCGATTTAATGATAGATACGAAGTTAGAGCTTAAGTGACGTTTAGCGTTTTTTTCTTTGCTAAAAGTATCGTTTTTTTATGTTGAAACGACTATTAATAGTATTCGATTGAATATATCAAATAAACCATGCATAATTAATTTTGACAATTGACGTGAGTATATTGTATCGCTCATCCAATGAGATAATGGATGTAGAATAGAAAAAAAAACATAAGTATATTTCCAGTAGGTTTTATATACATATCTTCGTTTTGGTAGTGAAGAGAATCAACCTACGTATGACAATTTTGGATACACTTAATTACAACAAAACCATAAAAAAAATATTTGCCCTGTAGCTAAGAAATTATAGAAACATATAAATCTTTCTATATAAATATTTTTGTTTGACCATATTACTTTACTTTTACTTTACTTTACATTGTATTTAAAATATAATTTTATATATATATTTATAAGGTTGATTATCTTCAACACTAATGCGAAATATATGATGTAATATCGTTTAGCAACCTGATTACTTGCAATAGTAATTGTTGAAACATTTCTATAATAGATTAAACAAATATGGAGTCATTGTTTCATTGCGATCAATATATATAATGTATACTCGTATGTCGTACATTATCACAAAGTAATTAGTAATTAGCTTAACCTGCCCTGTAGTTGTATGTAAGGACCAAAACACATAAATTTGTCAACTTCCATATCATCTTTATATTCATAATAATATTCTATATTTTTCAAAATCATATCCACTTATACACACATCGTAGAGTCGTAAGTCTGGGCTTAGAGTTGTTGCCTCAATTGTTTAGTTTGTTTATTTTTTTATCTTCTTAATAATTGTGTTTTCTTTTCTGACTTCACTTTTAAACTCTTCCTTCTTTTTCTTTCGTTCTTTTTTCCTTTCTCTCTCTTTTATTAACATTGTTAAAATCAAATCGACCTGACCCAGACTTTAGTATATTATAACTAGAGTTTTATAATCAAAGTATTCAATGATTGTTGTCATACTAGAATAACGATCATTTATATACAAAAAAAACATTTGTCTACATGTTTACTTCTTTTGGTTTATCATTTTGCACTGTATCAAAATTGTAATTTCATTTTCAATATTAGAAGACTGAATTCGGGCAGTGCAATACTTTATTTAATTACACAAACTTATAGTTGCTTGTGGTATTTGTATTGAATATCTTCTGATATGTCTTGAAATATCAGTTTTTAGTGCAAATTTAGATATATGTACATTAAATTTTATGATTTCTATTTTCGTCCAGTCTGTATCATACTCTTTTTAAGTAATTTATTTAAAAGTACTCAAATGTTGCTCATTATATTTAATATAATCGTATTATAAATTTCAAGCTAGATGCTAATTGTCGTTTAACTTACATTAAATTCATTTAATACCAGTAAAGTGCTAACTAACATCTCTAAATGCGTCTACAGCAGGATATATACATTATTTTTTTAATATGATTTACAAAATAAATTATAAAGTAAATTAAAAGTAAAATATCTTAGATGATTACTGGCTGGACTATTTTAATGTTATTTTCATAATAGCTTTTACAGAATAAGTTACCAAAGAAAAATTACTATGGGTCTCTTTTTAATTTCTAGTCATAATAATTTAAGGCACAAGTGTTTAATTTTGTTGCTAACTTAAATTATATGTCATAAAATATTTATTAACACTGCATTTATTAATTCTATTGTAAAATAAATAGATTAAGAATAATATTGTTACTATACTCATACTTTTATTTATTTTTATTTTAACGAATAAATTATAATTATTTTATTGAAAACATTATTTTACGTTACATTAGTTATTTTTAAATTATTTATTTATTTTATTATAAAAAAAATGTACTTAGTGTATATAATTTAAATGCATAATAATGATATTGTTTTACTTATTTTGTTTGCAAAGGTATCAATAAAAAACGTTTTCATTTTATATTTAATATTATTGTTTTATTTCTGTTTATCCCTTGAATATTAATATTAATACTAGTTTCCTGTGGTTATTCAGAGATGGATCTAGGCTGTGTCACAGTAAAACATTTTTAGTTTCTCTAAGAGGTCTATGAGGTAGAACTTTGTCCCCATGCAAACCTTCCAATTATAAAAGAGAAATATAATAATAACACATTTAAAATAAAATGTTGTTATGTATAAATTAGAATCATATATAATGTAGGCAGAGGGAACCTAGTGTTGGTATATTCCGTTCTTCAATTTCTGCCCAATTTTCGTGACATTATCTTTTGAGTACTAGGGCTCAACGCCACGATTTTCTTGTTACTATAGAGAGAAAATTCAAATAATTTATTCTTCCACCCTTTTAATCCAGACGGTATATCGCTGAGCCACGAAGGTAGTTTTGTATATATTTTTACGAAATAATAGAAATTAAAATATCTATATTATTTAACTTCACTCACTATAATTATTTTACTGTAAAAAGAGAAATATGGGTGAAAATTACCAAATTTTGTATAATCTTTACAAATTGAAATGTAACTCGAATCATAATACAAATTAGGTAAGTTACAACCATAATTATGAAACGGAGCTATCGAAGTAGGGCGTGGAATTCAAAAGCTCAACAATCTCGTTCATTTGTCTACATACGAGTGTGTAACAGATTATGAACTATTATCCGGCCTGTACGGATGGGTACAGAGAAGCTTATCAATAGACATCTTACATGTATGACGGGAAAATTTACCCTTAATTATTTTTTTAGCTTCACTCTGCCTCCCGCATGTAGCAAGGTAGACAGACGGACTAGTGTTAACTCTCTTCTCGCTTTATCTTGTCACCTCGAGTCGGAATCGAATCCATAGCCGTTTTTAACAAAATAAAATTGACAAAAAGACACATTTCTTCATAAATATGCTATTTACTTAAAACGTTTATTTTATTTACTTTAAACATTGCACGAGGCAGAGGAACTCCACTAAGACACTGTTTTCTGTCTACTTTTGTCTTAGCAACGCGTGAAAATTAAAATAAGCGAAATACGATCATGTTCAAGAATGGAAATCGAACCCTCAAGCACAGCGTTTCTAATCTGGTTTTGCCACACTATACTACGATGGACTCTTATTTGAAATTCAATCTTAAATAGAAATGTTGATGTTAAGATTAACTAGATATTATATAATTAAAATATTGATACAGTCGTAGCGCAGCGGCACAATATCTAACTGTAACTGCATTGATTGTAGATTTTATTCGCGTTCGGGAGAATGAATTATTTAGATTTCCTAACTCAGGTTACACGACAAACTACTGAAAAATTTCGCAGAAGTGGGGAATATAGTGTATTACGACCAGTATGCAGCGTGAAGGTATTTTTGTTTACAACAGTTTTAAACGAATTGTCTCAATATAAAAAAAAACTTAAAATAAGCATCTAGTCTTACTTACCTGTAGCGAGTGATCGATACGCGGAGACGCAGGCACGTCATCTAATTGGAGCAACCCTCTGCGTTATATTAAATTCCTTGGCAAGAATCTCGCGGATATATAAAAAGGAGTTGTTACTTGGAGGTAACTTTATGTTATTTGTAATTGTATATTTATATGCATTCAAATTTCTTAAATATATGATGAGATTTAATGATATTTCTTACTAAAAAATCGACTGCAATAACAGTTAAGTGGACTCCAGTTTTACACAGTTGAAAGTATTTTAATCTAACTAATTGAATTAAATAATAATTAATAATTGAATTAATTGATTCATTAATAAATGTTTGAGTGTGTTAATAACACCTTAAAAATATAGTGTTTGGGTCTGTGGTAGGTATATCACGGTTTTGGGTGAAATCGTCACTTCGATGTTTAGACAAAGCATATTATACACAGATATACCTGAATTATTTATTTATTAAACATATCTCCGCAATAGACGAAAAGTGCAGTACCACTGTACTGTATAACCACTAAGTTTTCTCTTTCTTCCTCTTATTCTTCTTTAACCTTTATTCTCCCATCGCTGTGTATAGTTCTCCTGATTGGATTTCAAATCTTAGCATCATCGGCCCATCGTTCTTACAAGATTATCGATCCATCTAATTGGTTATCGTCCTACGTTCTTTACTCCGTTTTCTCTTTACAAAATGGTAGAAATAACGTGGAAATCAAAGATGAAATGATAAATAATCAAAGATGTTTCATACGTTAAAATAAACCAAGAACTTCTTGAAATCCAAGATGTAATTATAATATAATTTATATATTCTTGACATTCCTCATTCCTCATTATAATAAAACGGTGGATCAAATACACGATATCTAAACTACCAATTATATTGCATAGAATGTTAGTGAATTCCTTCTTGCAGGCACATATTGCATACAAACATACAAATTTACATATGTATACTTATCTTTACAATTAGATATAATTGGTATAGGGGCGATACCTTTGAGCCCGTCGTCCCGCAAATACATATCGTCAGACTATAAACGCCTGTTCCTTAAGAGTTTTTGTTAATTTTCATATCCGGGTTACAAGATTTTTTTGTTGTATAGTACCGTACACAATGCAGTTTTGGTACCAACGAAGTATGGGAAAAAAGATTTATGTTGGAAAAATGAGTGGTAAGAGGGGTAGGAGAAATCTCGGTTGACCTTCGAAAAGTATCAAAGATACTGGAAGAACGTCACGTAAAAGAATGAGGACTCCGCGGAGGGCTTGAATGAAGAGATTGATGGACGAGGCGAAACAAGTATGTAGAGACCGTAGGGTTTGGCGCTCCGTTCTCTCTGACTACCCCACTAGGGAAAAGCGTGCAGTTAAGTTAAATTATACAAAGTTATGATAATTCTATTCATATCACATTAACTCATGTTTCCTTAACACGTTATGACGTAAATTATCGTCCTAAGCGATTAGCTTTACAGAAAGCATGTTTTTTTAAAATTCATGATATCGATTTGAGGCCAGTCGTGGTCCATGGGCACAAAGTGTGACTAGAAACACGATATGTTGTGGGTTCGATTCTCCCACGGTCACGGTCGAGACGGTGTTAAATTCCGCTACTCAACACGCATTGCCTTCAGAAAAATCGGCGGAAAATGAAGATAGGAGTGTCTTAAGACTATTTTAGGGAGCCTAGTGTTAAAATACTCCAGGCAGAGCTGCCTACCCAGCTGTGTGCGTGATACAGCATGAAGCTGAAAACAAAAACTGATTTTTAAATTAACATAACTGTTTTAAATTTGGCTTTAAACTTTATTCAATTCATATGTAAAAGTCAAATGAAGTTAAGCTAAAGACGGTTGACTCCTCTTTCAAAATGCACCTTTACAGGTTGTACGAAATCTTATTTAGTATGTCGAGAAATAGCAATCTAAAATTTCTTTAATATATTATGTTTGTCGCGTACGCTTTACAGTATTTCGGTCCAAGAAGCTTTTACAACGGAAGTGACCACTTCAGTTACTAAGTAATACTATCAAGCTTCTGTTTTACTTGTCTTAAGTTGAAAGCTTAAAGCTTTGGAAATGAGCTTTCTGTAGTCATTTATATTGTAACATCATCTTCACTTCACACAAGGGACTTTAGGGACAAAGCTATTAGATGGAATTTATCTAATTTTATATACATATTCATATAAGGATTATTCTGTGGTAGAATATGTAGATGTTTACCGCTTAATATTGTTAGTAGCCACCTAAAAATTTCACAGGTTCACATATATAAGTAAATAATAATTATTTATGTCATCCTGGAGCAGTGGCAGAGCGTCTGACTGTACTGTCTGCTTCTGGGTACAATTCTAAATTGAGAAGCAGAATATTTTTATTTCCTCGCTATGGTACCAAGGAAAAGCATGAAGTTAAGTTCCACTACTCATCACGCAATATCTCAAAAATTGGACAGTGCGTGTCGGAGTAGACTAATCTAAAAATTAAATCTACAGCACAGTATTACATTAATAATTTAAACAAATTTTACTCCAATGTTATATGATAGAAACACAAGTCCCGAGAGACTTGCTGTTGAACCCTTATTGCGGGGTTTTACTCGAGAGGACGCCTTTGCAATTAGCTCTTTGAAATTGCCTCTGTCTAGATTTTAAATCATTTATTACATATCTGTATGTAATTATTATAATTATAAATATCACTGTGTTTTTCTTTGTCTGTGTGTGTTTTATAGTATTAAGCTATACATAAAATGGGTTTAGGTTCGATAGCCATTTGGTAAAACATTTGTACTATTTAAATTATTTTATCACCTCAACTCATTTAATAACCAAAGCGCAGTGTTTGGTTTCTTCAGCATTAGCTAGCTTCTTCTATAGTTCAACACATTGAGTTAATGTTTAAATATGACATAAAATTGAAAGTACAGTTATTTACAACAAAAATTTCTGTGCCTTTGAAAATGTAAGCGAAATTTGAAATGAGGGCCTTGCTGTCGACCTTACAGACAAAAGGATAAAAAAATCCAAGATCTATATAGGTGCCAAGTTCTGTGTTGACTCAAAAAAGTTTAAATTAAAATATTTAATAAATAAGACATGCAAAAGGATAACAAATTGACCCTTTGCGTTCCTTTTGACATACGAAACCATAAAAAAAATCATTTATCAATAAAATTGTTAGAAAAGGTGTACCCTAACCTTTTGATAAGCCTTTCATATAGCTTAGTAAGCCCACTCGTCTCACAGTGCACTCCTCTGAAGAACTTCTGTAGATGTGTACGATCCTTTGGGATTATGTCTGTGTTTCTATTTCTACTTGTTGTATATTTCGACTCGAGGCGTAGTGGAAAACGGCTCCTGACTGCAACGGCTAATATATTTTAATTATTTTCAATTTTCCACTTTGATCGACCACCGATCGACCGACATATAGAAATTCATATTGTAAGGTAAAAAGCCAAAATTGACTTACATAGAGTGGTGGAACTCAACATTGCGGTTTTCTTGTTATCAAAGAAAAAAAAAGAAATAAAATAATAATTTTCTCGAGTGGGAATTGAACCAATTACGCGCTTATGAATTTAAAATAATATATCAATTTAAAATAATAATAATAAATTAGACACTATATATTAGACGCTGCGCTACTTCTATTGTCATTATTTACTAAATATGTTTTTTTTTGCTCTAAACTCACGAACTCTCAGTCTAAGTTACTAAGCGGATATACAACATTCATATAAAGCTAATTATTATAGAACGGTTTAACTGCGTCGGTCCGGTGGCTCATCCGCGCGGAGCACCCATGGGGACTAATAGCCGAGAGTACAAAGATATAGCCTTGTATGGAAGGAAGTATTATGTACTGTAAAATCAAAATCAAATATCCTCCTCCGTCCTCGCTCTGACAACAATGTAAAGCGGATGCAATAAATACGATGTTATCTTTGTAAAATAATATTTTTTAAATGCTTTTATTGTTACATAAACTTGTAATTATTTTTATATTTTTTATGGTTATTATCACCCTAAGAATTTCAATGTAGTTTAATAAGAACGTATGGCTTAGCGATCAGAGCGCTTAGACGGTTTCCAAGAGGAGCGGGTACAAATTTTTAAATATATA
>DWAE01002386.1:0-10231 GCA_018237945.1 Heliconius sapho | reverse complement strand
TTTGATTTTATATTTATAAAATGCAGCCATAATCTGTACAGTATGTGAAATCGCCAGCTGCACTTGGAGGACAACGCTTATGATGATCGTGTCGTCACCTCGTTTGCTCGCCACTGTGTGCCTAGTTCCGATAGTGAATCTATCACCGAACCAAGAAACTTTTAATACATTTGCTTGCAGTTTTGACATTTTACTACTTTTGACTTTAAGGTTATTTTGATGGTAAATATAAATACATAGTTTAAGAGTTATATTACGAAATTTGTGCACGAACATAAAAAATAAATCCACCTAACTTAAACGCAAAGAACTTTATGTCATGTGGTGTCGCTGTGGATTCAAAATCCAAAAAAAAAAACACTAAAAAAATCACAATTATTACACAAATCTTTCATTAGATATATCTCTGTTTCTAAATCTCAATTCAATGGGTATTATTGGCTATTTACTTAATAGTAAAGCTATTAACAAATGGACGTCATGACAATAAGATAAATATAGATAACTACTAAATCATTTACAATTACAGATGGACTCCTGAATCACCTCAATGGCTTCTATACAATAGAAAAATCCCCCAAGCTGAAAAAGTTTTACTCAGAGCTGTGAAAGTGAACGACATTAATGTTTGCAGTGATTTTAAAATACGACCAGTCAATCACAGTGTACGTCTGTAAGTCGCTATATTATATGGTTGCATATAAATAACCGCGATAAGTTGTGCTAGGGTTCCTAACCTTTGTTCCGTTTAAAACAACAATGAGGATTATCAAAACAATTGCTATGAATATATTTGTCGTTATAATTATAACTGCATTGCAGCTATATTGTAATTTGTAAGGTACCTTCAACTTCTATAATTTAATATGTATTTTGTCGTAAAATGCCCTTTTAAAGTAAAATATATACATATTATCTATAAATATATTATCTATTCGATGAACAACTAGATTGACATATCTATAGTGCCCTAATTTTTTTTTTTGTTTTTTTTAAGAATGCGAAATTATAGTTTTTTTTTATATTTTTAAATAGATCCTTACAGCCTGTAAAAAATTTTGTAGGTATCTAATTAGAATGACCTCTCGTAGGAGATTTCGCTGAGTTAGCGAAGCCGATATTATATGCTCAAATCACTTACTTTACTCATTATCTTTCATAAAAATTGAATAGTTACGTATAATTTCAATGTTAGTTAATTATTAATAATCTATTTAAAATATCTAACACATCATTTAATATTTCAGGCGTATGACTGTTTGGATCAATCTTGGACTTGCATAGGCATTTTAACCGTACCCAACGTCAGAATCTTAACAGCGGCCATTATTTTATTTTGGGGCATCTATTACTTCTTATGTAGTTCATTATATATACGGATACATTCGAATCAGGAAAAATATTTAATATTTCAATTATTATTTATTGTCACAATTTTAGGATTCATAAATTGGTGTCTGGTAAAAAAACTTAAATTACGTACATTGCTGGTATTAAACGTATTATTTATAGGTGTCTGCAGTATTTCCCTCCTATTCATGGAACGTTTTAAAACTAATGTGAGTTGAATAGCAAAAAATACAGTTACATATGACTGCTATTTTATTTTTGTAGGCGATTTCCTCATATTTCACAAATTATAAAAATTAAAATTAATTATCATTTTTTTCAGCATATATTAAGTAGTATAATATCATCTTTAGCACTAGGAAGTGGTATGATTGGACATGGATTAATTCTTAATATTACACCAAGGCTATTTGCAATAAATATACGCGCGACCTTATTCGGCTGTTGCAACTCAGCCGGACAACTCGGCAGTATCGTTTGTTACCTTTTGATTACGCTAAATAAAATTGATGATTTCACTTGTAAAATAATCGAAGCAAGTTTAGCTATTGTACTGACGGTATTATGCTATGTTATACCAGATGTCGATGGAAGGGAACTGCCTGACGTTGTTGGAGATATGGATTATTTTACTGAGTAATTTTATACATATTCTTTACTTTAGTGTAGGAAGATACTTATAACATCCCTCCATTAGTAAGTGGAGGCATATTATAAGTTTTTTTTTTTGAATGACGATATTATATCGTAAGCAATTTGTTTAAGGTGAAGTTTTAATAAAATTACATAGTATTAATATTCGAATAATAATTATTCGTCAGTATTTGTGTGCAAAAATTTTATATTTTCGTTTATGTATTTTTTTCATGTTTTTTGACCTTCTAAGCAAGTTAAATACTTGAAATTACAAATTGTAAACGTATTTTGCGTGTGACTACTTGACAACATTTAAAATTAAAATTAACTTTCCAACATTTAATACTAGTAGATGAGTACCTAGAACTTATTTTGAAACAAGTAGGGACAGTTCGTGAGGCTTAAACTGTTGAGCTTTGCATTTGTGTGAGTGATTATAAAACTATAAACAAAATGAATGTTTGAAAATAAAGTTTGTTATTGCAAAATAATAAAATAATCCAACTTTAACTATACCAATTCTTCTACGCCGGACATTGCATCTTCATCATTTTTACTTTCGTCTGATATGTCATCTGAGTTAACAATGAATGTTTTCGTTATATCATAAAGAACAGCGTCAAAAAAAGTATGTGAAAAAATCATGGACTGAAAATCCATGATATTTTTTGCATACTTTTTTTCATTCTCGTACAGTGATAATGCTTCATATTTCACTTTTAATATATCGAACAAAAAAATACAATATAAAAAATGGAACGTAACGCCGCTATAAGAAACACAGTACAAGAATTCAAGTAAATGATATAACACCTTCAGTATATATGAACACTCACTCAAATGCAAAGCTGAGATTAGACCTCGTTGACTGTATTATTAAACTTAAAACATTTCCAGACTATCGAAACCATTGCGTTGGGTTGCACAGAAAACTAATTCAGCATCACAGGAGGAGCTTGAAATGAGAGTATACTCTTTCAGCAGCGATGTCCAAAACCTATCAATTACCCAATGCAGGCGGCGGCATCATGCACGAATGAGGCCCACACAACTAGGAACTTTAATACAGACAATTACAAATAATTTATTAGATTTTATTCATAAATATATGCCGGTGAAGTAAAACATCGATTACTTAATAGAAAATTAATTTAAATCAATCAAATTGTTATGTATATATTTTTTTATTTTAGTTGGTGCAAAAGGCAAAGTAGTGTAGTGACACTATATGCGGCCTTATATCAGTAATATTTATTCAATATGATTACTTGTTTACGTCCTACATTATTATTGTTATTATTATTAAAGTTCAACATTGATAACAGTTTCGAAAATATCATGCCAATGTGAACTCTATGATGTAATCTTCACAATATATTTAATCTATACTTATTGATTTTATTACTGAAGAGAAATAAAAGACCTTTTAGTATTAACAAACACGTATAATGAGTTCAAGTCAATTAAAATATGGACTGGTCATTTGATATAATTATTTTAAAGAAATAACATAAATTATTTCTGATATAATGTCACCAATTATTATATTAAACTGTGCAGGTATGTTATAAACTTAACATAAACTTAACAAATAACTATAATAAACACATTATAGATAAAACCATTGTTTCCTTTTTAAACATTGCCTTTTCCGTATTAGATTACACTCAATACAAGATATTTTCATATAAGGTACGATTTTGAATATAACTTTATCATTCGTTAAAAGAATAATACTGGGGCCGCTGCTAGGGCATTTTATAAGTATATAATACAATAAAATAATACAATAAAATTATTATAAGTAAATAATTTTGAGCGACATTTTCCAATATTACGGAATTTAAACCAATAAGATTTGTCTTCAAATAAAAGGAGAACAATGTACATAATTAAATTAATTAGTCTGATATTTCATATTCTATTTATAAATTTAAATATTTTTAATATTATGTAGACATATATTTTTTGCAATATTAAAAATGTCAATATTACAAAAGAATAAATACATTTCCATATAAATTAAAAACTTTAGTTATGTATATGGAAAAATATTTATAACTAAAATTAGTTAAATAATAAAACAATTGGCGTTTACAAATCGTTTCGCAGGCGGATTTGTTTATCTATGTAGGTATATATGTTAGATAAAAGAAATACTAATACTGCATTGTGCCAAAAAAGGGATGGATCATAACTTTTTTATGGGTACGGATCTTTAAATTATATATATAACTAGCTCCATTTTCTCTCTTCTTCTCTCAAATTATCTCTAATAAATAAATTGTTTTAATATTGAATACAAAATAGATTCACGATTGATGACTTAATTTATTATATTTTATTTATGATGAATAACACCTAATACCGTTTTGTAGGAACTCTATTATGAGATTAAATAAACGTATTATACAAAGTAAATAAATGGTAGAAATCTTTGATTTTTATCAAATTATTATTATTGTCTATTAGATTTGGTTAATAACGTTTCCATTCCTTTAAATATCGATATGTTGCTGTAATATAGCAGTTTGTATATTGAGTTAAAATATAATTAGTTAAATAATAGCTTAATAAGATAAACTTAATTCATATTGCATTTGAAAATAGGAACTTTTCTAGGTAACTAAATAAAAATATCTACTGCCAATATAATAGACAAATGATGTAAATACAAATAAATAGAAATCAACAGACAGACAGACCAATTAAATAAAATATATGTTAAACTTATAATAATAATAATCAGCTACAAGCTGTATCCTGCACACAGGAGGGTAGGCAGAGGGAACCTAGTGTTAAGATCCGCCACCCTCCGTTCCCCACTTTCCGCAGACTTTTGTAGGCATTGCGTGTTTAGTGGCGAAACTCAAATGGATAATATAAATGTAAATAAATATTTAATTTCCTCGAGTGGGGATCGAACCCAAACCCACCCATTTTACACTCACACTTTGTGCCCCTGCGCTACGAATGTTAAACTTAGCATTAAGGAAATAACTGTCAGCCAAGAAGTATCCCATTTCAAGTAAGTAAGTAAGTACCATAAATACAATATTGAAAATTAAAAATAACGTAGTGTAAGAGCGACAAATCGATATAAAATAAATTATTAAACTATACGATAACCGGCAGGATGTTTCTGATGTGGTTTATATTAAAAAATATTAAAAATATATTATATCTATTACAAACTTATATCGTATGAATCATAAGAAATTAAATGCTGACCTCTCCCATTTTACGTTATATTATAACATTTTACTCTTTTTTCTTAGATTTGCATTACGCAAACAGAACGCAAAGTGGCAAAATTGGTTTGCGCAAATAGCCATTCATCAAAATTAATTCGCGTTAATTAAAAAAAAATGCATTTGTATAGCACCATCAATATTCATATTGTATTATATAGTGATTACATAATAATATTTAAATAAACTTTCATTGTATATCACATTACATTGTAGTACATTTATTGAAATGTAAATTATTAAATAAATAAATATTAAAACACATAGCTATTATCGCTATGACTAAACGATTCTTATTACTAAAGTACATAATTAAAATGTATGACAAATAAAATAAAACTTTATGCAATATAATCAACATTAAAATTTAATGCGTAGATGATTAAAAACATATTTAATTTACAAATAAAAATATTTAATATGTTATAGTTACCTATGTATATAATAAAACTGTAACTCATCGCTGTCTGTACAAGGAAGATATATGTATGTGAGAAAATCTATTTCAAATGTAATAGAACACAATTTTTCTTATATATTTTGTTTTCAGTTTGTGAGTTTGTCTGTGCGTTTGTGCAGTTTTCTATAATGTTAAAAAAATGTGTTTTATTAAATTGGCTGAAACTTTAGTTTTCCGTATATCTATAGATATAGTCTATGATAAATCATTAGAACACGTAAAAACATCAGAACAGAAAATTAATTATTTTGTAGTAGTACAACCAGGCAAAGCCGCGAGCTGGTAGCTTGTATAGAATAACATCTAAACTACATTGAAATTAAATCATAATTGCTTATCTACGTATAGTTATTATGTCAACGTTATGAGCAAGTTATATTCTGTGAGAAAATATTTTTATATTTATATCTTTTTCCACATTTTTTTAAGTCTCTCGTTTTGTGGTAATTGACCTTAGTGTAAAGTTTTACGATATGCATATAGAATAGTGCAATATAATATAATTATATAAAATTTATAATTTAAAACGTCATGTCATAGCCACAATCAGTAGGTACTGTATATGAAGTCGTAAATTATATTCTAATAGACTTTTATGAAAACATGCCTCTGAGCGGTATGTTCTATATATAATTTACATTTCAATATTGATATAATTTTAAAGGCACTGTTTTTTTTTTATTTTATAATTTAGAACAGTTATAATAATTGTTAGTGTCTATAGCAAATTTGACGATAAGCTTGATCATGGAGATTCCTTTAATAACCTATAAATTACGTACATGTTCTTCAATTCGAGTTCGTCTGCTACTTTTACACCGATATCTGAAAGCAAAACCAAAGAAAATATGAAATTAACTAAATATTTTATTACAAATAAAAAATTAAATTACGTTCAGAATATAAGTGCATTTACGAATAAAAATGTATTTAATTTCGAATAATGTACCCTTGGCGAATTAAAGACACACTTAGTAGGTACCTTATTTACATACGTATTGTAACATTGTTTTTACTATAAACAGCACTAGTAATCGATTATTCTCGATCATTTCTCGAAATTGATTAGAAGTTAATAAAATTTTATTGAAGTTCTAACTATTCATTAAAGTTATTTTAAGCAAATCTTACCTGAAAAAAAAATAGTTCATATTTCTTATTATTTTTGAAATCTTATACCAAACATCAACGTAGCACCTATAATAGGCGATATACCCGCTAATATGAATGGTAAAGTATAAGATTTATATGAAGAATGAATCAACCCGGCTACAGCTGGGCCTAATGACAACGGAAAAGCAGCTAGTCCCAACATACAGCCTATACTCTGTGCAGCGTAAATAGTACCGCAAAACTGTATAGCAATAGGGCCTATCAAGGCTATGAAAGCACCGTCGCATAAACCCATTGCTAAAGAAATGACTATCAATAAATGGAATGATTTCACAAAAGGCAGTAAAATTGTTAGACTTCCTATAACGTAGAAGGGTATTTGTTGAAGCATTATTCTATTGACCCATTTTTTATCTGCTAATATGCCAAATAACAATCTTCCCACCCCAGAACCACCAGCTATACATTGCAAAGGAACAATATGTAATGAATGATCAACACTGTCAAAATTTTCTTTTATAAATTCTTGATTGTGAACATATGGCACGAAATATCCGAATAATGCTATTGGCATTGACAAGGTCCAAAGTCTGTATTTTTTATTTTTCCAAATTTGAATATCTATAATAGACTTCCAAAGTAGTTTAAAAGTGTTTTCTCGTGTCGGTTTTTCCAGCACCACTACAGGTATAGGTTTGAATAGTAGGCCGCATAAAGCTACGCCGACCGTAATAATAGCTAATATTCTAAATAAACCTTCTAATCCATGTTTTTCTAGCGCGTATTTCATTAAAGGCGCCATAATTACAGTAAAAACTGAGCTTCCTACAGTAACAATCCCATTTACTAAACCTAAGCGGCGTTTAAAGTAATGGCCAAGAATGGCCAAGGAAGGAGTGTAGGCTAACGATGCTCCTAAGCCGTACATAATGCCGTAAGTAAAGCAGAGTGCATCGACATTGGTTACGAGAAAAGATGAAATAAATAAGCCAATAACTGCAATGGTGCCCCCTAGAACCGCTGTACATCGTAATCCAAGAATAGCAGTCAAAACACCCGATACAGGTGATAAAAGAAATGTTGTTCCCAAGCTTAGTGCACCCACGAGAGCTGAAAAGAAAAACAAATATTATTAACTATTAGTAGGACGCCGGTCGTGGCGCAGGGGCACAAACTGTGACTGTAAACGCGACTGGTTGTGGGTTCGATCCCCACTCGAAGAAATGAAATATTTATTCAAATTTATTATTCCATTTCTTCGCTCTGTTGTCGAGGCAAAGCGCGGCGTAGATATTCGCCACTCCACGTGTTACCTCCAAAATTCGGCGGTAAGTGGGTAACAGAGTGTCTTAACACTAAGTTCCCTCTGCCTACCCTGCTGTGTGCAATCAATAAAAACTCTTTTTTTTTAGATTTTTATTTATTTTTATACACCACGCACGTAAACGATTTGGTCACATATTAGAGTTCTTAGGTTCCTAAAATAATGTTAAAAGTATATCTACCTATATTTTAGTAATTTCGAGTCGTCGTCAACAACAATGCACGAAAGACGATCATTCAAATATTAAATTGATACCAAAAACCAAATGAACCTAACAATAAATATAGTGATAATAAACACAATAATATACCTAATAACATTTAAAAACAGCTCTCGCACAACGTCGGCTCAAACATTACTTAGATACATTAGTTTAAATATTTAGTTAATTATTTAGGTTAATAGAAAAAGTTGATTATTTTTTACTTCCAATATTTAATCATTTTATGTTTTACTAAAAAGTTGTTATTCAGGCCATTAAAAAAAGTTGTTGTTGTACCAAAGTTTTTAATTACTCACAATTATATCAAGATACTAATGTAAGTGAATAAAAAAAAATTAACGAATACATAAATTAAAAACAAAACAATCATATTAATAATTAATAATTGGGTCATAATGAATAATAAACAAACTATCTTTGACGCGCGCTACAATATATCAATAGAATGACGTAATAACGACTTTGTTAACATCGACTTCGTCAATAAAGTGTATCACTGGTCAAACAAATCCGTAATTGAATTACTTGGAAAAGTTACTAACAAGGATAAGTGCTTCCTTTTTAGATGTTCCCTATAAAGTCGTAATTAGGCTTAAACGCAGTGTGCTAAGATAATCTTCTATGAGTGGTTTTCCTAGTACTACAATGTAAGTTTAAAAAAATTAAATCAGCTTCACGTTGTTTCTCATGGTTTACAGAGGGAACCTGGTATCAAGACGGTCACGTTCGTCACTTTCCGCCGAATCTTCCAAGGCATTGGGTGTTGAGTGGCAGAACTCAACCCAGGGCTCTTTGTCCTGGTGCCAGAGCGTAGAAATGAAAATATTCATAAACATGAAAAATTCATTCCCTCGAGTGGGGATCGTACCCACAACCGTGGCATTACAGTCACACCCATATGCCCCTGGACCACGACGGCCACTACGATGTATAAAACTACCAATTACGTTGAATTGAAACGCAACATTTTTTTTACCTTTATCAACTAGCTAACAATAGTTTTGTAACACAGTCAACTATTTCCGATATCGTCCAATCTAAGCAGCGCAATTCAAAAAGTTCAACATAAAAGAGTTGAAGTTGGCAAGTGGAACACAATGTCCTGTAATCTAATCAGGTCATACTTCACCCACGAGATAAGTTCTTCTTTGTATCATTAAATTGATGTTTATCGATTCCAATACTTTGATTTTTGAGGAGACAGCAGACTAATATCGTTTCTTATATTACATATCTATATATTACATGTGATGTTACACAGACCGAGACAAATAAATATATTTTATGTTCCGATTCATTACTTTTATTTTATGTCAATTCGTATAAAATAGAAATCGACAATTTTAATTTTTAACCGACTTCTATAAAAGAGGTTATCAATTCGAGTGTTTTTTTTTGTTAGCACAGACCTTTTGACTGGGTGAACCGTTTTTGATAATTATTTTATTATTTTAAAAGCTTATGCTTTCCGTGTGGTTACATTTTAATTTAGCCCATTTCTGACAATGGTATTCATGAGAAAATCACATAACTTTAATTTGCATTAAGCGTGTGCGCGATAAATGTATGAATAACTCAATTTCCCGCCAACTCGATTTCGATTATGTATTCTTATTTTATTGGAAAGGATACACTTCAAGTAGTTTGATAAAAGTTTAGTTAGGTTCTAATTATGGGATACTGTTGAAATTGAAGAAGTCATTTTTTTTAGTTAAAAAATATTCTAATTGCCTTAGATATACGTATACCTGCAAAAAATATCAAATATCTATTCGTTAAAAAATAGACATTGATTATTTTACGTTTACGTTGTATTTTATATTACATTCATAGAAAAAAAAACTAAAACTGAAACCAATGGCAATGAATTTGCG
>DWAE01002385.1:0-10232 GCA_018237945.1 Heliconius sapho | reverse complement strand
CGCCCCCGCCGGCACCACGTTGACGCCCACCGACACCTGCACCTGTCACACCATATGTATCAATTAACTCGCCTAGATTATTCTATTATATGAAGCATGTGCAATTTCACAACAAAATTATATTTTTTTATATTCAAACCGTATCCCGCATATAGCAAAAAAGTGAAGTGATCTTTGTATTAAGTTAGCGCCCTGTCCCGCGCTTTCCGCTGCGGGATTCAATGCTGTGATAAATTTTACTACAGCGACGTAATTCAAACCAATGGAATTAATCCAAACCCCCAAGGATGAATCGAAATCACAATCGTCACGTTTACAATCATACGCTATGCCACTGCGCAACGACGGCAAAAAAAATATGTACATCAGATAGTAGTACCATCGGAGACTTACCTGTTGCGTAGTCACGGGAACTAACGGTGGGGACGGTAGCTTGAAAGAACGCGAATTAATAGCATTCGGCGACGAATTCGATTTGTAGTCGACGGGATTGGGCTGCAAGTACTGCATTTGCGGCGGCGAGTGGCGCACTGAAGACCGCGCGTCGAAGCCCTGAGGTGCCACTTGCACGGGGCTCTGCAGCGGAGAGTACCCCTGGTAGTGGTTGTTGGGCATCTGGTTGGGATAGTGACTGAGACGGGAGCGCGGCTTCTCCCGACTGTAGCCGCCCCTCCCTTGCAGTATGAGGGGGGAAGCATACTTCGAGTTCTGCACCGGCTGCTGCAGGAGCGACACAGTTTCCGGCGCGGTTTGTGACGGCGGCAGCGCTAAGAAACATTGCGAAATAAGATAGCCACATAAATAAAAGCAGATTTTTTTACTTTTCTAAAGACATTGACACCCCCTAGGAGCATCAGCGAGATAATTTTGAATGTATGTTCAACATAAATATATATATTTTCTAGTGTACCTACCAGCACTGTATTTAGAGTAACAGACTTCAGGCTGGGTAATCTTGGCCTGCGGGGCAGAGTAGGCAGGCGCGAACGAGGACATCATATCCTGCGCGCCCAGCAAGCTGTTGGCCATCTCCGTGGACGCGAACAGCCGCCCGTTGTCGTACATCCTCATCTGCTCGTTCTTAGTCTGCTCGGGCATCGTCAGCATTTGTGTGTTGTTACTGGTTCCTAGATACGCGGTAACATTTATAATTATGGTATTTCAATTCAACATTCAGTACGATTAATTTAGCGAAAATACCATGTATTGTCATCTGACTGGTAGGCATTGTCACTGGTGTAGAATTTTGACTGTCAGTAATATAGCTCTGATTATATGTATCTACTGACATTCCACTCCTGTATAAGTTATCTTCGGCGGCAATCGTCGGCTCTTCCGGTACGGGCGGCAAACGAGAACTTGATAGAAGATCTGTGCCGGCGACAACATACTTAGTCAATACAAAATTCGAACATGTGTAATGTGCTTAGAAAACGTAAGCAAAATGAGACATTTCGCACCGACCTTGGAGCGGATCCAATGTATCCATGAAATCATCGAGATTAGGCTGCAGAGGACCTAAGCTTGGTTGAATGAAATCAGCTAAGCTTGCACCTCTGGCTAAAATCAAAACCAATTATGAGTCAACATATACAATCGAGTAATATAGCTTTTTTTCACTTTCATTGGAATAAGTAGAATTGGTTGATATTGAAGTAAATAGCAATACCGATTTCCCTGCAATCTGGGAAAGCGAAAGGTTGGTGATTTGTGATGGTTGAGAATAGTGTGTCACTCATGAAGTTGAGATAGTCCTCGTCGGTGAGCATGTTGGCGGCGAAGTCGCTGCACTGGGACTCCACGGTGTCCATGTCCGACATCTGAAAACCGCATAGTATTGACATCTGCAAATGCATTCATCAACTTTCTTTATATATTAAGCTCAATACTATACTTTCAAATATTAACTATAAAATATAAAATAAAGATGTAAAATAAATAAAATATAATTCGTTACTAAGCGTGTCTACTGAACCTAAAAAGTATATTTACCGAGTCCTGGACAGAGGTGTCCCCCTTGCCGAGGAGCCTCATAATATGAAACATGCGCCATTTTTTATATTCGGCTATTACGGCTTCAGCTCTTCTTTTCCAATATTTTCCCTCTAGTATAGTAGTCTGCAAGTTTAAAGTGGTTGTAGATTCATAAGTTGCAGTTTTACCAATTACACTTAAAATATTATATAATGAAATTAATTATAACCGCACCTCTGGTTTTACGTGGGTGTCAACATCCAAGGGGGATGCGAACTGACATACTAAAGTATTTTGTTTCTTTATAACTGAAACAAAAAAAGCTGAATAGAGTTATTCAATAGTAAATTGTATTTTTAACGAAACAATCCAATCAACAATGTTATATATCTACAGCTGTTTATTACAAAAACCATAAGATTGGTTATTATTCTTTTCGAAATAATTAAATATGGTATGAAATATAGTACTCAAGCAGTCAACTTTCGTGTTGTTTCGAAATTGGGCAGAAATTAGAGAACGTAGAGTATATTTTTACATTAGTGAGGTGTGAAGATAAAAAAATGAGCAATAGTTTTATCTTAAGACCTCAAAGACTGGGAAACACCATCCAAGCGGAAAGTGTCGTTTGGGTGTGCAAGAAAAAGACGCCGGCTGTGGACTTAATTTATTTATAACCTAAAATAATATTTTAGCTTCAAAATTGAACACAATTGACGATCGATAATACTATCAGTATTAGAGACACAACGCAACTCACAATCACTTGAGCAATATTGACTAACTACTTTTATCAATATAGGTAGACGACCCTGTAAATTAAAAATTAGATCACAACAGTAACTGAATAGGTACATGAATAAATATTTAAATTATTTGTGGCTGTGTCTTAGTGCCTTAGAAAGTTTCAAATTCATAAAATATTTTACATAACTAATTATATTAACCACCAAATTATCATCTCTTTATAAGATATCAATAGTGTATTAAAATATGGTTAGCATTGAAAAAAAAAAAAGAAAATAATAATAATATAAAATAAAGAAAATTAAAATTTGAAAATACATTTGTTCAAATATATTCTCTGTTTAAATAAATTTAACCTGTTTTTCATTTAGTTGACATGATGTATAGCAACATCTAATACAGCACTCTTCATATATAGCATATATGCACTGTAGTAATTATCATGTTTATGTAAACTATGAATATATGTTTCATTTATATTTTATAAGTGCCACATACTATATAGGAAATCTGAAGATAATACCAGAATAATAAATGAGACGATATAAAGTAAAAATTTAAAAAAAAAAATCTATAATTGACATAACATAATTTCCAACAAATAAACTAAAATATTTTTCATAAATAATACTCACACTGCATGTGCCAGCACCTCCATATGACGTTGTTCAATCTTATTTTGTCCTTCCACCGGAGTTTGATACCTTTGAAACGATTCCATTTAGGAGATGTTAGTTTTTGTCTGAGAAATAAATAAATAATTTTGTATATTAAAATACTTACCATAACTTTAAATACTTCAACGTCACAAACTACTATTTGATAAAAGTAATTTCATAACTAAATTCACTTTAAAAGTTCTTAAGTTCATAGGAAACATTTTTGCTTTGAAAGGATTTAAAATATACATTATTCTGATATAAAGTTATAATAAAAAATTATTATAGTAAACTACAAGTACAGTCTCAGAGGTAAAACTGTACTGATACAATAGACATAAATGAGCACTTGGTGAGCGTTCTTATCTCTTGTCACTATCAATAAATGATCTTAAGCTTATTACAAATAACACTTTGATAAGAAAGAAACCTGACTATATCTTATCATTATTTCTACCACTCAAAAAAAATATATATTTTTTGTAGTTAATAAATTTGGTAGTTGTTAAAAGTAGAAAAAACATCAGATTATTTATTATAGTAATATTATAAACCACTAAACAATACAAGGACATTAATTTACTGTAAGAAAAAACAAGGACTATGTTATATAACAATATTGCAATAACATTTAAAAGTCTCAACCATTTTATTTAAAATAAAAAGTATATTAAACGATATTTAAAATTTTAATAGTACAATTATTTACTGATAGAAGATTTGTATAGCAAAAGAAATGTAGTAATTCAACACTCTCACTGTATAGTGTCTAACTATTTCAGAACATAAGTTTTTTTTATATACATTCTTGGCAATCATATACTTAACTTTATTTTTGAAATCTTTACTCATACAATTATTTTAATCTGCATCATACAATTTTCATTTGGGCATCATTGTAAGTGCAATTGCCACACAAGGAAATATCTGCATTTAATTGTGTTGGAAATCTAGCTAGATAAGTTGCACTATTGGTTTATGCATTTCAACAAACAACACTTATACCAAAGTTACATGTTGCTTGCATGCTTCTAGTTCTACACTATACATTTATTCAATTTTATAATTTAGTCAATTGGTATATAATATGGCTACAAAATAATAACATGTTTTATTTTACTAGATCAATATTTTTAATATGGTGTATTTATATGAAGGTAAAATAATATACTTGGAAATATGAATGTGTAACAATTAAAATAATTTTCTCAAAATAATTTAAATATTGTATTATAGACTATGTTATCACATAGTGTGACCTGTCTTCTGTACTGGCTATGATAACCTTTCATCTTATCTTTGCAAAGTAAGCTCCAGCAGAAATGTGTTTCCTTATTCTCAGAAAGCATTTTTTAGCTACTTTATGATATGGATACACATATGATCAAATAGTTAAAACTTATAAATTTGTATTTAATCCTAACTTTGCATACACATGATTCAAGACCAATAAAAGCATAAGCAAAGCAGCCTTCAAAATTTTAATGTAATGTCTTTCTCTATAAATAAAATTAATAAATGAAAAATCTTTACTTAATAATAAACACCTCAAATTACTTACTTACCTATATGCCAAAGTCATACATTTAAATAATTTTGTTAAAGATATTTCAATAGAAAGATGTTGATGTTGTTTACTTTCTTCTTTATCAGAACGCTGTACTATTTCAGACGACACTGGCAAAATATATGTTGCTACGGCGGATTCTTTAGGTACATTTTGTTCTTCATCAGGTATAGGGACGGCTAAATCATCAAAATCATCCTGATCCTCTGCTTCAAAGTGCGATACCATAAAATGTCCAGAATGTATTGTCTCTTTGCCAGGACGATTCTGGTGTTTCTCTACATGAGTCATTTTAATTTTTGAGATGATAAAATTAGGCTTAATAATAATGTTTTAAGTTCCAACTATTCATAAATTTCAACTTTTATACCTAGCCATATTTTCACTTATCACTCACATTGTTTTTTTCCATTTCCATCTATTTGACATTGATTTCAAATGTTGCTGTAGCAAAATAAGACTACATACAATAGATAATAAAGCATACATTCTCAATGCCAGATATAAAATCATATTCTAATGGTACTGAATCGTAAATGGCGTATACGGTACTACCAGTACCGTTATAAAATAGTAATTTTTAATAAATTATAAGTTCCGAGGGGAAGGGTCGGGGAAGATTAAAATCTTTAATTTTATATTTATTGAGATTTATTTGACTTCTATACCAATAATATCCATTGAATTTTTTCGACATCTATATTAGCTATGTACACACCGACCGTACTGATTTTCTAGTTACATGTATATTTCAAAACTCTGGTCGGTATATTTGCTCCCTTTGGGTATATGTGTTCTGTGGTTTGAAAAGTTGTATAATCTGCGATTAAAGTGTTTACAAAACTAAAACAAATGTAAAAACTAAAATGTTCTAGCAACTCAATTGTACACTATCAATTTTCATGTTCTAAAATATATGTAATTTGTAATTTTATATCACTTGTAATGTCAAATTGTTATTTTGATGTTGTATTGTGTGAACCTTAAATATTTAAATTTAATTAATATTTTTCATATATATGTCGAATTCAGTACGTTATATTTGAGAATTTGAAGTGTTTTTAAAATGGATTCACCTAAAGTATGCTCTTCGCCTTCTTATAAAAACCTTAAAACAAAGCAAACACAATCGCCAATTGAATTAAAAGAGAAAATGAGAAAGGTAATTACTTGTTATAAACTTAACAACAACAAGTGTAAAAGTTTATTTCTTTAAATTACATTATATCGTCTAGGATTACAAGAATAAGGTGCAAAACTGTCGCAACATGCTTATAAACAAATTCCGAGGCTCTGGAGAAATAGATTTAAAGATGACACTTACTAGTATCTACAATAAAACATTCAACAGTTATTATATTGAAATAAAAAATGAGGTTTTAAATAGTGTTGAAGAAATAGAAATATTGGAGGAAATTAAACAAGAACTTATACAAGAAGAATTAGATTGGTATTTAATTTTTTACATTAATTATTAATTAAAGTTATCATAACACAATGGGACATCACTGGCATATTCAAATGTGAAATAAATTATTTTGATTTCCTGCTTAGATAAGACCTGCAGTGTGGAAATCAGCATAGAGATGCCCAAATTAGAGACTCTTGTGTGTCAATTATGCTCTAATTTGGGCAGTAAATGGAGAATAGTGTGACTTGATATTGGATTTTCTCAGTCTATACTGCTAAATGAAAGGGGAGTAAAGCATAGAAATATTTCTATGCTTATTTTTAATTATTAATATTATATTTCTGCTATTTAAAGTATTTAAATATATTTATTATTACTTCTAATTTAAAACAATTTTATATCCTAAAAACAGAAAAGATTGCATTAATTCGTTGAAAATTATAAAGAATATTCAGATTATGAATATGATTAAAATTTAAATACTCAAAAATCATTTGTGCAAAAAAATTGTGGTCATAGTTTGCAAATACAGTTCTCTATTGCTTCATGTTATATGCAAGATTCAAATAATATGTATGAAAAATATACTTGTAGTATTTTTGTGATAATCATATAAAACAGAAGAATTTCAAGTTTTTGAATTATTATATTTCAGAGGAGAAAATTTACTTGGAGAGTTTTTCCACTGTTAGTGTTTTTATATTCTCTGATGGCTGCCCAAATTGATGTTCATTTTGTTTAATATTAAAAATGTTAAAATTTTGTCACAAGTTGTCACTTTAAATTCAAGTGTTCTCTAGTGTTTATGCTGAGAAAATTTTGAATCAATTATTTAAAAAAAATCTTAACATTCCTCATTATTCCTTGATTTGATAATAAGTGTTGTTTTACCAATCTTTATTTCATCTGTATCTATAGGTCTATCTGAAATTAGGGAGAATGATTTCTTATGAGTGGTGAAATTAATTCTTACAAATTATATAAAAATTTTAACTTAGGGGTTCATCCCTTGATAAAAACGTAAGCCTTAGTTAGTGGTCACTCAAACAGCATATTTGAGAAACCAACTTGAGTTTTCTGGAAGACAGTTTTCAGTCTTACTTTGTTAAAATTTTTACAATTACTTTGTTTCGTGAATTTGTTTTCTCCTAAGTCTATACTTACAAGAAAATCGTAACTGATTGATGTTTGTACATGGAAGATAAAGCAGAAGAACTATTACAGGGGGCATTTATCAATGTAATAGAACTCAAAACAATGATTTTTAAAAACGTTTGTGCGTTCAAGTTTATCTTAGAAACAGCGTAACCACCATAAATGCAATTTTTACTATTGGATTCCTGCAAACTTTACTTAACATATAGTTGTCTTGTCTCTGAGAATCTATTACAATCAGTTCATAAAAAAAGGTGATATCTATTTAAAGATTTTGTTCGAATTACTACTTGCCAAAAGAGTAATATTATACAACTAATTTATTAAATTGGCTAAATCTTTAGTTTTCATTGTTTTGTTTGATTTTTTTTTCAGCTTCTCGCTGTATTTCGCATATAGCAGGGTAGGCAGAAATAATCTAGTGTTAAGACACTCCGTACCCCACCTACCGCCGAATTATGAGGCGAATTATATTGCGTGTGAAGGGACGGAACTCAATGCCTCGCTTTGTTTTGTTACAAGATTGAAGAAATGAAAACATAAAAAAAATAATTCATTCCCCCGGATTAACATCACACCAACAACGTTGCACGCTTGTACCTAGCGCCACGACTGGTTTCAATTTAACATTTGAAATAATTTTTATTCTAAAAAGTAGACAAGTATTTACCACGTTCCTTTTTCTCTTATCTCTGAAATTATAGAAGATAATCTAACTATAAAAAAAAATAAAAAAAATCTAACTACTACTAATCAAAAGAAAACAATTTGTTTTGGTTATTGGCTTTAATTTGTTTGATTACAAATAACAAATGAAAATCATTTTTGGGACGTCTCAACTCGAGATACTCAACCACGCAAGATTTATTCACACTTTAAATATATTTGATACTTAAAACAAGTGCGAATCTAATCAATTAACTTGGAATAAATAATTTATTGAATATAATGTGAACACCTTAATCTTCATATTAAAACTTTTCTTATCTTAAAATTTAATCATGACTCAAAATAATATAAAGTAAATGTGTACTTTTATTATTGATTTTATTACATTAATTTAGTATAATTTATTGAAATTTACTGTATATCGGGATCAAGTGATATATTACTCTTTAACCACAATTTGCAAAGTGAAGCCTGACAATAACTAAACAAGTGCGGCTAAAAGTTCGGACAGTCTTCGACCAAAAGGAATACTATATTTGATCGTAATTGAAACCAAAATTTCGTACGGTCACTACTTGTCACATATTATTTGATATCAAATTAATGTTTTAAAAAATGGTACCTATTTGAAAATAAATAAATATCACTTACTAAACATGTATTCAAATAAATAAATAAAATAAAAAAATATTTTTCAGGTGGCTTGAAGAATATGAGAAATCGCAAGTTGATAACGTTGATTGGTCACTCTTAGAAAAAGATGACAATATTATATGTTTCATTTGTCAAAAAAACAATTTAGTACTACAAAATAAAACATTGTCTTGCAATTTCTGTAATATCAATGTTAAAATAAATATGAACATGCAAGAAATTAAAGCAATTGCCAATGAAACATTAGAGAAACACAGTAACTCATGTAATTCTAATGTACAATTTACAGTAGTTGAGTCTGGGGAAACACATATTTATTATATTTGTGAACATTGTATGGATATGCAGATAGTTATTTAAAAAGTATAAGCTTTTGTTATTATTCTTTTTTTTTAGTTACGTTGAATAATATTGGTTTTGTAGGTGCTAAATGACCACTTTATTATATTACATTTGTAGAGTAATAAGGACTTAATCTTATTATTTTATGAATATAATACACTTGATTATTTTGTTAATTTTATTTTTTATTTTCTAATTTTTTATGAGTCATTGATGATGTAATAAAAAATTGTTAAAAAGTTATAAAAATACATTTTGCCTTTTATTTGTGTACAATTCTCCATTACATTTTTTTATTGAAAAGAAAATATCTAGTGATTCTAAACATCGGCTTAGTCCTCCCTGTACTAATATTTTCATCAATTCATCTTCGTCGTACTAATCATATAAATTTATGCTGAAAATAATTACCTTATTTTAAAAGCGGTAATTATATTCTAGTCTAAGTAAGACTACGTCATTTTGGTAAAACAAATTATAAAATTTAAAAAAATGTTCTAGTCAAGGAGCGAGTATTTTTCCTAAATCTGCTTGTAATATCTCAATTGACAAGAATGTTGCTCCTATAAATATTTATATTGGGTACTAAGGTTAGTTCTGATAGAATAGTAAGTATCTTAATGTTGGCTTGACGTATGTAGGAATATCAGTGTAACCAGAGACGCCACTATTTTAGACTATACGCAAAATTGCATTTCACATTGAGTGGCGGTACTGAACGGCGCGTGTTTGTTTTTCCAGAGTGGGTTAATGTAAATAATTAATTTTCCTATACAGGAAACGAAACCATAGTCATCACGATAAGTCAGATGCTCAAAAATATATTATTTTGTTAAATACCTTTTTTTTATTTTAAAACTACAGCCACGTAGTGGAAAGAAAAACTAACTGCCCTAGGTATAAGATAGAACTACATTTCGGATCGAAATTTGATTTATTCTAAATATATATTAAAAAATTCTTATTGATTTTTTCGAAATTATAAGTCGTAGGGCCATCCGTGGCGCAGCGGCACGAAGTGTGACTGTAAAACCGTCTGGTTGTGGGTTCGATC
>DWAE01002384.1:0-10233 GCA_018237945.1 Heliconius sapho | reverse complement strand
AGCTTCACGCTGTAGAGGGAACCTAGTGTTAAGAGAGTCCGTTCCCCACTTTTCACAATTTTTTTAAGGCATTGCATGTTGTGCCGCGAAACTCAACGCCGCGCTTTGCCTTGGTACCACAGCGAAGAAATGAAAATATTAATCTATACTCCATACTGAAATTATAAGTTCGAAATTACTCTGTCTGTCCGTCTGTGACGCAATCACGGCCAAGCAGCTGATACAATTGTGATAAAATTTCATATAGAGATTTCATACTTGGGATGAACGTAGGCTACTTCTTTTCTCATAATTGAAATATTCTCAAAAAATACATTAAATCAGCTTCACGCTGTATCCCACACATATCAGAGTAGGCAGAGAGAACTTAGTGTTAAGACACTCCGTTCCCCAATTGCGTATTGACATCAGAGCGAAGAAATTGAAATATTCATTTAAATGCAATATCAAATATATGGCAACATTTCCTCGAGTGGGGATCGAACCCACATCCAGTCGCATTTACAGACACACTTTGTGCCACTGCGCCACGACCGGAATATTCGAATCAAATCGATATATAGAAGACCGATGCGTATCTATTTATATTCGTTGATATTTTAAATAATGTGAGATAAATAACCCAAATTTCTAGCGTTTTACTTCCCCCTCTCCCACCTTTATTACTTATCAACAGTAGTTTTTTGATTTGTTGTTTACATCAGTCTCAGTGTTGCTCAACAGCGAGTCAGCTTGTTGGGTGTGTTACATTTTTTTTATTTACAAATTACCATACACGAGCTTACAAAGAAGATTTCCAAGCACGTCATTAAGATACTCGCACATAGTGAATAGCCATCATTAGATGAGAACACTGAGAAGATTTCACCACAACTTTTATTGTACGCGGCTTCGGAATGGTACCTAAACTGGTTTGTAAATATGGGTTTAAATTCGCAGAACGTCATAATAAATATAAACACAAATTGAAAGTTGCAATGGCTGGTCATTAATTATTATTTCAACCGAATTGTTTCAAGTGAGTTTATGAATAATTTAAGTTTCGTTATGTTTTTTACCTAGCTAGATTTTTAATGATTACTGTTTTAAGTAAAAGTTTCATTTATGTGCTTTAGTATAATTTTCATATTCTCAAAGAAAATGATCCGATATGCCGGTCTATCCTATACTAATATATTAAAAAGCCTTTCTATTTGATACGCTATTTATTGCCTGACATGTAATTACAGCAGTTGATAATAGCTTTTTTGATTTTTGCAGGAATTTCGTTGTTTTAAGAAGAGATCATCCAAAATGAGCTTCCTGAACTCATTCATGTCGTGTTGCGTAATTCAATCTTATGAGATTCATAAAAACAATTTTCTGCAAAAAATCTATAAAAAAGTCCGCGATTGTATATTTTATTACTTCAGGTTGAGCCACAGTAACCATTTTAATATATTTAATTTAAAGTTATCGAGTTATTGTTAATGTATTTCCTATAATTTGGTATTCATTCTTATTATAATAAATTTAATCATAGTCACCTTTGGCATTTTCATCTAGATTGAAATTGTACCTTATTGTACATCATTATAATACATACTTCAGACCACGGTGTGCGAGGGTGCGAGGGACTAACCCGAACGGACAGACGACGTTGACGGTTTTGTAAAGTTTCATAAATTTTCGATCTAATGTTAAGTTCCATATGGTTATTTGTTCTTTAGTATTAATTTATGTTTTTCTTATTATTTTTTGTTCGTTTTAATTAATCAGGTATATTTTTTTTTACTTTTAATTATTGTTAATATGAAATAGTTAGTTGCTTTTACTTACTTTGCTTGTACATTTCAATTACTCAGGTATTTTTTTTACTATAAAGAATTTTTATTTCCGTTACTTACTATTTTTATCGGCTTATTTTGTTTATTTAGGTTTATATTTTCTTAGTAATAATATTGAAAATTGAAAAAATTTCATAAATGTATTTAATAAATATTCGTACAGTTCAAGCGGGCGAAGCCGGAGGAAGTGCAGATCCGATAATAAATAATAATTTATTCCCCCGACTGATAATCAATCCCACAACCGTCGCGTATGACTGCGACACCCTTGTGCGACCGAGCCACGGCGGCCTAGAATCTACACTTTCCTAATTCGAATCCGTACCTAAGGCTTAACCGCTGCATCCAATGAATATATAGAATATAAAAAGATATTATATGATGAAGCTTTTTATCCTCTCAAAAAGAAAGCTCTCTTTTATCCACGCGGCTCTTTGTTATGGGGCCAATGTTTTTAGTAAAAAATTTTAATTTTAGTTTTTAATTTTACTTGCTGTTTATTTTACTAAAATAAGATTTGTTGTAAATTTATTTTGTTTTATTTTTGTTTATTTATCAGCCTCATCCCGCACACCGCAAGGTTGGCAGAGGGAACCTAATATATTCCCTTCGCCACTTTCCGACGAATTCTGGAGGCATTTTGTGTTAAGTGGCGGAACTCAACGCCGCGCTTAGCCTCGACACCAGAACTAAGAAATGAAAATACAAATTTAAATAAATATTTCATTCCATCTAATGTGGATCGAACCCACAACCAGTCACGTTTACACTCACACTTTGTGCCCCTGCGCCACGACTGGATCCAAGTTTACATTATATGGCACATTATATTGGAAACCTATTATTTACAGCTATATTTTTATATGAAATTGTTCTACCTACTGTTTTTGTTTTAAAAATGATTTTACCTCATTTTATTCTGATATTCTCATGGATACATTCACAACTTCAGGATGTATCCAGCCTATAGCAAAGAAAAAGGAACATAATTTTAAATCACTCCACTTTCCGCTGGATGAAGCATTAAGTGTCGAGTGGCGGAACTTAACGCCGCGCTTTGCCTTGTTACCTTCATGCATGTAGGTTTCGAGGGCATGTAGATAAAGCTTATTTTAAATGTATAAAAGTATATACGTTGGATCTATCGTTCCACTAGCGAGAAAAGTTGGTTGTTACAACTTTTGATGATGTAGCAATTAACAGTTGAAAATTTTGCTTAGTCGAAAAATATTAGTTAGCAATATTTCTGCTGAAATCGAAGTAAAATCAAAGATTTTTTCCAACATATATATAGTAGAGAAATTAAATATGTTTTTGATTTAAAAATATTTTATCAATTCGATTACCAATATGTACCTATACATATGGAAATATGACGTAATATCTAATTGAATGTACTGAGTTCATTTGGGTGTAAAACTAGTTAAATGAAACGTGATTTAGTTCAGTTGGTTTTGTAAAATATAAAATATATTAAGTTCTTTTCATTTAAGTAAAAATATTTTTTTCTTTGTATATTTCGAATATATAATAATGTTTTATTACAATCTGAAACAACTCTATAATTAGATATTGTTACTTACACTTATAAAGATATTGTTTGATAAGTATGAGATTTCAATTTGCTTTTTTCACCAAAAACGAAATAAGAACGATATAATTGTTATATATTTTAACTTGGTACTTTAATAATATATTTTACTGAAAAAAAAACTGATTCACGCTGTATCCTACAAACAACAGGGTATACGGTATAAGGGACCTAGTGTAAAGACCCTTCATTGCTCATTCTCCTCCGAATTCTACAGGCAGTGCATGTTGCATTGCGAAACTCAACGCCGCGCTTTGCTTCGCCAATAGAGCGAAGAGTTTTAGAATAAAAATTATGCAATTAAGAGATAAACTGTGTAGATGCGATCTCCTCGAAGGATATGCGGAATCGGCTTAGCTGATCGGTTCCGCAAGGAAGACAATGCGATACACAGAATGGCAGGTACTAGCGAGGATGCCACGGTGACAGGGAAAAAGAATGTGCTCAGGTTGTTCGGGCACGTCGGTAAATAATGAGAGATGAAAGAATAACAAAGAATACTTATGAAGGAAAAGTGAGTGGTTAGAGAGAAAGAGGGAGCTGTCTCCCTCTTCCTCGGTTGACCTTCGAAAACACAGTGTCGACGATATTCGAGGAAAGTCACGTAAAAATATGTATGAAGAGGTTGTTTGGTTGAAGATTTCCGTTCTCACTGGCTAAACGTGAAGCTAAAAAATAAATAAATGACTACATGTTGTATTGAAACGCTCCTCAATTGAGAACCCAATTATCGGTCTGTTCATTCGATATGACGCCATTACACAAGGTTTCAATAAATATCAGTTATCAATCTAGGTAACTTTTAACTACCAATAAAATCAAAAAATATATTCAAAGGAGCGTTCATTAAATTCTCTATTAAAAGTGTTTACTAATAAAACAAACGGCTGTACAAGCAATACATTAATACAAACTACAGCTAGAGCTATTGAGAAAAAAATATATATTTAAAAAAGAAATCAATAAAAAAATATATAAATCAAATAAGTAACAACGATAAATTTATCATCAGCGCCTCTTTCTCATTATCCGGATCAGTTTCAACCAGTGCGTCCTAGCACTTAAGTTAACGAAGGTACACGCAATACTCGGCCTAGAATCGTGACATAGTTAAGAGAAATGAGTTTATTTAAATAAGGGCACAATCCTTTATTAATACATTGTGAATATTGAATTATTTGCTTTAAAATATTTTTTCAATAATATTTAATTACGTCTGACGCGGAGGCTGCCCCAATTGCGGCTTCTGCGGTAGCTATTCAAGTATTTGCTGGCACTAGCTAAATAAAAAAGTAAAAGTAAGAACACGCATTACCGGCACTTTTTGTGAGAACCTGTTATGATGAAATTTAAAAAATTCAGCCCCACTCTGTGTCCCGCGTATCCCGGGTAAGCAGATGACCCAATGCTAAATAAGCTCAGCGCCGGGCTTTTGCCTTGGTGCAGTGAAGAAATAAAAATACTAATAAATAGTAATTCATTCCCCGAATGGAAATCGAACCCACAACTTGTGCCCCTGTGTCACGACGGTTTCTGAAAAATACAAATTAGAATGTTTTTAAATTTTTGTTTCCATGCATGTTTACGTGTGCATTTTTTTAATTAAGGAAAGGAATAGTTTTTCGCTATATCTCGCACTAAGCAGGGTAAGCAGTGGGAACCTGGGAACATAGAGTTAACCCACTCGACGAGAGAGTAAAAAAGACAAAGTCACTCGCGGCCACACCTAATGACTAGGTTTGGCCGCGAGCTGTGTGTGTGTGTAATTTTTGGAAAAATCTATATTCTTCTATAGAATTAAAATGTCACAGAATTTGCACTATTGGTTCGCTCTAGATGAGGCCACCAGCGTCATTATATTTTCATATTATTTTTATTATTAGTTTTGTGATATATTTAAAAAAATATATTTATTTTATTTTTTACTTAAGGATAAAAAAATATCGATTTATGAAAAAATATTATATTTTTTTCCTTTTCTATAAGAAATATACTTATATACACCAGTCTTTACTATAACGAAAGATTTTACTAGAACAAAGAAAAACGAAAATACTGAGAGAATCCAATCCACTACTAACAAGAATTGGGTACCCTCTTCTCCTAAATGTAAGTAGGTAAAAACATGTCTTATATACAGAAAATTGTTTTCTGGCATAAATTCACTTTTCAAACAAAATAAAATTGTATTGGCCAGTCGTGGCGCAGTGGCACAAAGCGTGACTGCAATCGTGACGGATGTGGGTTCGATCCCCACTCGAGGAAGTGAAATATTTATTTACATTTACATTTCTTCCCTCTGGTGTCGAGGTAAAAGCGCGGCGTTGAGTTCACGCAATGCCTCCATAATTTGGTGGAAAGTGGGGAACGGAGTGTCTTTTCACTAGGTTCCCCCTGCCTACCCTGCTGTGCGCGGGATGCAGCGTGAAGCGGAGTTAATTAATTAATTAATATAATACTACATTATTATAATATTTTATTAGATAAACTTGTCATCTAAAATGATGCGCGAAACGTTTCCCTAGCAACAGCCAGAAGTCTCTGTAAGAAATGTGCTGAAAGGCCAGCACAGCACATTCTATACATACTCCATATCCAATCGTACATTATATACTCTTGTTAAATTATAAATAAAATTCTTATAAATTAAATTAAATCAGCTTGGCGCTATTATCATAATATCCGCGCACAGCAGGATAGGCAGAGGGAACCTAGTGGTCACACACTCCGTTGCCCACTCTCCGCCGAATTTTGGAGACATTACGTGTTCAGTGGCGGAACTCAACGCCGCTCTTTGCCTTCACACCAGAGCGAAGAAATGGTAATATATAAATATAAATAAATATTTCATTTCCCCAAGTGGGGATCGAACCCACACCGTTGCATTACAGTCCCACCCCTGGGCCACGACTGCCTCCAATTTTTCTTATATTGCATATTTAACATTTAGAATATGTCTAGACATAAAAAATAAAGTGGAACCGTTATTGTTTCCAACCAGTCTTCCGTACACGTCGCACACAACGGTCAAATACTCATTTAAATACATAAGACGATTAAATTAAACAGTTTTAGAAAGTACGAGTACGTTGTACGCAAATAAGTATTAAATACCAGATATAATATATATAGTCATATTGTTTCACTTAAATGTTGACAATTTATTTTTTATTATTTAGTCTGTATTATTTAGTAACCCCACATCAATTAAGACTGTATAATCACACTTCACACTGTATCCCGGATATAGCAGGTTACGCAGAGAGCTTTGGAACCTTGTGTTAAGACACTCTGTTCCCGTTAGGATAATTCCGTTAAATTCGTTAGGTATTGGTGTTAAGTGGCGGAATTGAACACCGCGCTCTGCTTCGTCCTCGTTAGCAGTGCAAAGATATAAACATATTACATATTTAATTCCTTCGAGAGGGAATCGAATCCACAACTTATCGGGCTTACCAGCTCGCTTGTGCCTCTGCGCCACGATTGGCCTCAATTATCATCATTCCTCACAAAGTAATACTTTGGTTATTGTACTTGTATAATAAATACTTTTAAAAAATAATTTATGTACACACACGATATTAATATTCGCATATTATTAAAGTTTTTTATTAATTATATGAATAATAAGGATTTCGATTGACTGTACTTAAAACACGATACTTATTAATTATCTGTTGATAACAAAAAGAACACAATCCACGTCGTTGTGATAATGAAACTAGTTAATGTACCGACTACATTATTCATCTTGAATCAAACAATCAAAAATCATTTCATATAAATTATAACAACATATTGTATTTGAAGAGATTGTTGCAAAAGTTCTTGCTGTTGCAAAAATTAAATGTAAAATAAAGTGATTTTCTTTATTGTTTCAAAAAGACACTTGAAAATGAAATAATGTTTTTATAAATAACGCCGACTCACAACGAATTAATCCTGAAGGGTCATACCCGTCATACAAGCGATCGCATTCGTGGCGTATATAATTCAAAAGTGCATAATTTAATATATTATTTTTAAAAGCTTTATAATTGTAAAGTTAAGTAAAAATAATCAGCTTCACGCTGTATCCCGCACATAGCAGGGTTTGCAGAGGGAACTTAGTGTTAGGACACGCCATTCCCCACTTTCCACCGAACTTTTGTAGCTATTGTGCGTTGAGTGGCGGAATTCAACGCCGCGCTTTGCCTCGACACCAGAGTAAAGAAATGAAAACATATATTTAAATAAATATTTCCTCGAGTGGTGATCGAACCCACAACCGTCGCGTTACAGTCACACCCTTGTGCCCCTAGGCCACGACGGCCTATAATTGAAAAGTTAAATAAATATATTTAAATAATACGTAATGCCACTAATAAATTGTTTAAAGATGGGCTTACATTTTTAAAAGAGATGAAGAGAAAGTATAGTTGATGTAGACATTTAAAAAACACTGCATTATTTTAAGAATATTTTCATAATCTTTTAATCTATTTCTTTTTTTTTTTGAAAATTGTTTAATATTACTGTTTTGTACATAGTATTGTTTATTGAATCCGCCATAAACGGGTGCAAAAATATATTTATGTAAATAAAATCTCGTAGTAGAATATCAGAAGTCCTCGTTATCGGTATCAATTGAGTTTGCTCGTGGAATCTATATTATATTCTAGTAAATGAATGCACATGATTATATTATGACATTCTTAACACAGTTCGTGCAAAAGTTGGAAGTTCAATTAATAGGCAGATTTTCGTGTGCTTATCCATGTTTTAATAATTATTATGAAAAATATTCATTATGCTTATATTTTCTTGTAAAATAGATAAAACAATTTGATTTTTATGAAAGAATTTAGAGGCCAGTCGTGGCGCTGGGGCACAAGCGTGTGTCTGTAAACGCAACGGACTGTGGGTTCGATTCCCACTCGAGGAATTGAATATATTTATATTTTAATTTCTTCCTTTTGGTGTTGAGGCAAAAGTGCGGCGTTGAGTTCCATCATTCAACAAGCATTGCTTCCAGAATTTGGCGGAAAGTGGGTTACGGAGTGTCATAACACTAGGTTACCCTCTGCCTTCCTTGCTGCATGCGGGAAACTGACGAATAAAAATAAAAAAAATATTTATGATTCGTATCCCTATACAAATGTTAAAGAATTATTAACGCTGTAAATATTGAAAAAAAAGACTGTGATTATAATTTTTTTATAAGAAACTATTACTAATTAGGCCTTTTCAAAATCTCTCGTGCTAAACGTACTAGGGTGACCTTATTAAATCTAATAAGTAACATAGCCGTATAGTGCTATTTACAATATAGGCAATGTAAACATTTACGGACCAGTTCCACGTTCCGTTAAGACGCGCCATCTCTAATTACAGCTGCATATTTACAGAAGCTTACAGACACGCTGACGTGATTATGACTTGTGTTGTGAAGTGATTTCAAATGTTGCTTTCAATTTCTATATAAACATATATTTTTTATATAGTATAGATAGATTAATGTACAACATTAATCTTTCTATGTATATAATAAAATCGTAACGGATCCGAGTCTGTACTTGGCATTTAGAATCAAAAATTCTTTGTCTGTTTGTTCACGCTTATCTCAGAAACGGCTTAATCGATTTATTTGTTTTATTTAAATCAGTTTATGACTAAAGTTATACCAGATATAAATTACTGTTTTAGTAAATTGGCTGAAACATTTAAATAAAGTAGATATAGATAGATACTGTTTGTGATATTATAATTAGTAAGGGAAAGAAATTATGAATAGTAAATTAATAATTATGTAATTGAAGCGGGCGAAGCCGCGAGCGTTAATTTTTTATAACTTTACTCATGGATTCTTGCAATTTCGTTGTATAAAATTTCAGGTGGCGGAACTCAACTCCGTGTTTTTGGCTTGTTGCAAGAGCAAAGAAATGAATAAATTAACACATATTAATTAATTCCCTCTAGTGAATAGAACCCACAACTGTCGCGCTACAGTCACACGCTTGCACTACTGCGCCAAGACGGGCTCACAAATTAAATTCAAAAAATTTAAGTTTTCAAATACATTAAAACACAACATCCAATCCAAAAAAAAACACAATATCTAAATAAAATACAAGCGTTTCGAATATTGTGTTTATTTATTATTCGAAACATTCAAGTTTATAAAATTTCAGTTAACATGTCATTGCTGTATTTCCCCATACTATTTGTTGTACGTTATTATAAAAAGGTGTACAGCATGAAAACATTTTCCAATTCAATAGTACATAATGGACTTGCGATAAAACTAAAAAAAGAGCTGCTGTCGATAGCTGGAATAGGATTTTCATTTTCCAATTAGCCCCGCTGGAGGCGGCGAGTCCTGGGACCGTACACTACTGAAACTATTTTTACATGACAACTTTCTCGACTAATAAACTACTTATAAGCTTAAGGTGGAGTAAAATAAAATTTTATTTAGTTTTTTTTGTATTTTTTTTAGGTTTTTAGAAATTTTTGTTTTAATTTCTTCATACTTACTTAAAACATAATTATCTAATTTATCGTCCTATGTCGTGTTTTAGATAAATGAGTAAATCAATTATAATAAAATCGAGATTCAAATTATGTATTATTTTATATTTCCACTTGCAGGAGGGAGAGTAGAGTGCTTAAAAGAGTCATGCACTTGCGTCTCAGTGAACTAAGTCACTCCCCTTTTAGCGTTCTATTGGTTGTAAGCGATACACCAAAATATATTATGGTAAAATTTTATATTTTTCAAATAATATTTAGCAACGGGACATCAATGAATATTTATTTTTTATGTATTTTCGTTTT
>DWAE01002383.1:0-10234 GCA_018237945.1 Heliconius sapho | reverse complement strand
TGTATTTTGTATTTGATTGAACTAGAATAATAAAAAAGAATTATATATATATTTTATTAAATAATTTTGTGTATTTTATATATAGCTACGTCTAACTTGGGAACCTAGACATTTCGTTCACAAGAGACAATGAAAATATTATATCAGTTTCACGCTGTATCCCGCACACAGTGAGGTAGGCAGAAAACCCAGTGTTAAGACACTCCGAATTCAACGCCGGGCTTTGCCTCGATACCAGAGCGATGAAATGAAAATATAAATTTAAATAAATATTTCATCTCCTCGAGAGGGGATTGAACCAACAATCTATCGGTTTTACAGTCACACTTTGTGCCCCTGCGCCACGACTGGCCTCATTTATTATTAAAATATATTTTGTTATAAATATAATTATGGTATAAAAATATTGTAAGTTTTATTTGACATATATTTTTTAAAAAATAACGGTATATAGGTAATGACACCTCGGAATGCTAAAATATAATAATGTAAAAAAATTAACTAGTTTGATATAAAAATACAGCGCTGTCCATGAGTCGCATTGAAGTAAACTGTAGAGGTGCCAGATGTGATTTTAGGATGTTTTCTTACTTTTGTTCATTTTCTTCCCTGATAGTGCGCAAACTCCAGGGAGGCTCGTCTCGTCCGGCCACGGCTCGTCAATCGTACTATAGATAGATAGATAAAGCCAATAAAAGCAAGTTACTACCTTTCCCGCATATTGTTCACCCATGTAGGCCAGTGCGAGCGACAGGGACGGTGATATGAGGCGGTGCTCTTCACGCACTCGCGACATCTTGGACTGTACACGAGCCTCCAACACTAAAGACACATTCAAATTGAATATATTGTATAATATTTTAAAGTATGATATAAAGTAGCGACCACCACTCGGTGTTGTAGGCTTAAACTACACAACTATTTTTTTAAATTGCATTTAAGAAAAAAAGTTATATAAAAAAGTATTTAATAAATTTTATATATTTTTAAATGTCCCACTGAGGAGTGAAAATGAAAGGTTTGTATTCTAAGTGACATTAAATATTAAAAACCAACCTTGTGTATTGCAAACAGCGAGCACGTTCCTCGTGAGCCTCGCCGGCGGTATGTCGCCGCCATCTTGCAAGATGGCGTCGCAGTCCACGTGACACGCGCCGCCATCTTTCATACTGTACATCATATTCTCCAAATGGCGGTCGTCTAACTCTGTAAACAAAAGAGTTTCGAGAAAATTACATTTAAAAATATTCGTTTAATTTTTTTTAGTTTAACAAATAAACAGCCATTTTTTTGCTTTTATTTATTTTACATGCATAAATGCAGCAGCAATAATATTTTTTTTCATATATCTTCCACGTACACACAATGACAATTTATTATTAGCGATTTATTTTTTTCATAGATTTACATGAATCCAAAAACTACATTACAATAAAAATAAATGATGTTAGTACATATTTATGAACTAGTATTTACATCGACAAAAAAAATAAATAAAAAAACAACAGTTAGGTAATTAAAAAATATATTTACCAAAGATGTAACTAAAGAAGGTCATGTCACTAACAGACTCGAGAAAGTTCTTCTTCTTATTTATAAAATCTTCTACGGTTATCGCACTTTCTTCAATTTCGTTTCTACAATAATAATAATTATTATTAAGTATGTGTATGTCTTTTTTAAAAAAATCTTTTTTCTCCTATATAAAAAAGGCAAATACTTTTTTACAAAACGTATAAAATATTTAAAGAGCCAACGGCTCGAAATCGCACAACAGAAACGAAAAACGCTATTTTAAATGTTAAAGTTGGCGCAACACCACAGGGTAATTTTAAATTTACTAACAAGCTCTTAATGTTCGTGTCAGTACTTAAATAAAATAAATAAATTCACCAAAAAAAAATAGTTATGAAAACGGAACATTCACCTACTTCGTATACCCAACACATTACTAATATATTACCTCAACATATACGAAGGTAACTTGTCGCACAATCTCTGAAACTCCTCCAATGATCTCGTTGTATCTAAAATTAATTCTTTATCACATGTCCTGTTACTGATATCCGGTATGTCTGAAAATAAAAATATTTCTATTTATTTATCTACTTTATTGGAGCGGAACTCAACGCTGCGCTTTACTTTTATCTTAACTTAATGCTAGGGAAATTAACGACATATTTATTATAATCATTCTCCCGAGTGGGAGTCGAACTTACATTCGTCTTGTTTAAATTGTCTTATATAGTTAATGTGAAACTTCGTGGGAATGGATGGATGGATGTGATGGATAGCATGTATGTATAATTTATACATCACAATAACACATAGGTTACAATATATGTAAATATCTTTTAGTTCATTTAGTTTAACACAGTATCCCGCTCAAAGAGTAAAGGGAAACTAGGCTTGAGAAACTCGGTTTTATAAAGATAATTTCGTTTCCCACTCTTCAGCAAATTCTGGAGGCATTGGGTGTTGAGTGGCGGACTCAACATAACAACAAGTTAAAGCGGGCGAAGCCGCGTTTGGTTCGCTAGTACATGTATATGCGTATACAATAATTTAATACCAATGTTGTTCTTGTCAGTGATCATTTTCCTAAACGGCTCGTAGTTTTCAAGATATTCGATAACACAGCACGTGTCGCTCAAGGGCTCTATCTGAAACACAAATAAAACTTTTAATACATAAATTATATGTAAATACTTAAGTCTGGCCAAAAATGCTCTTATAATAGCAGCGACATCCGCTTTTGTTCCCGCTAGACGTCGCTAGTGTGGTTGGAGGTCGAGCACGTCGTACAAACCGCATGAGATGCTACCTTGTAGTAGGTATTAAGAATTTGATTTTGTTTTTATTTAATTTTATAACATATAGAAAAAATCTAATAAATCAGGTTCGCGCTGCATCCCGCACAAAGCAGGTAAGACAGGGCGAATTCAGTGTTAAGACAATTAGTTCCCCGCTTCCGGTCAAATTCGAAGATTTTATTTTATTTATTTATTTTATTTATTTATTTATTATTAAGATATAGCGTATGTTGGGTGACGGGAATCAACTCCACGCTTTTTGTTGTTACCCAGAGCGGCTAAATTATATTTACTCTATCCGTCCTTGGAATCGAACCTACGACCCTAGCGTATACTGTGAGACTGTGCCACTTCGCCACGACGGCCTTTTTTACTAAAAATCTCGCATTAACGTTACTTACTCCTGCCTGAAGTAGGCAGTCTGTACCTTTATTTTAAATGTAATTTATTAAATGTCAGTTTAATATGTACAGGTAAAGAAAGAAAATTATAATCACTATTTGATATAGTATTATTTATTATAAAAATGTGTATAATGACTTGTTTTTGACCAAACGTTTTAATTTTATTTCATTGAAATATTTTCGAAACACCGTTGTAGAAATTTAAAAACTTTTTTTTATTTTCAATTTAATTTATAATAAAAGTTTTGCTTTTATACAACAGTATTTATGGGGAGCTTATTGCGGATATTTTCGTTATTAATTCTACAGCTCTTTCTTTGGTTGATATCTCAGTAATGAGGTCTACAGGTTTTCAATTATGTTTGCTTATTTATCTGTAAATATAGAAACGAGTATTTAACAATATTTTAATTCTTTCCACTTTTTATCATTAGTTCACCAGACGGGAAATCTATATCGAGACGTCCTCGGCAAAGGCACAATGCAACATTGAGGCGTCGTAGTGTTCATACGAAAAAGGTGATCTCAGCAGTAAGATGTTATCTCGGGAGAAAAAGATAGCGCCTAGAAACATGTTGCATAATTTAAAAGATGACTTTGGACTTGACGGCCACTTATAAGAGTAATTTTTTGGTGGAGTTTTAGTTATCAAGCAGTGACTGAGCCATATTTTTGTAAAAAGCTACCAAATATCAAGAAGATAGACAAGTGTATCAAGATACCATTCTTTAGAAGGTAGTTAAGCGCCTTAACAACAATATGTTCTATAAAAAAGAATGATCCCTTCTGCAAGACTGTCATAAACCTAGACCTTTACCAAAGAAAGAGTGCGAGCTGCTGCTGTAATAGCAATAAATACCTACGTACAATAAAAAATCATGTTTTTGTTTGTACCCAATATTTATGGCAAGTTTAAGTATGTATGCTGTATAAATTTATTAAATTTATTGTTCATATTCATATTATTAACTTACATTTATATATATAAGTATAATTAATATTAAATAATAAATATAAATGATTTCTATTTAGAGGAATAAATAAATTGCTTTATATCCACTCGCGGTAAACAAAAGGTGACATTGAGTTCCCTCTCAGTCTCCTCGTCTTGAATTCGGACTAAACGAGAAGAACGTAGAATCTTACCACTAGATATATTCTGCTATACAAATTATCAACCAATGTTACCCTGTACGAGTGTCGCAGTCCTAAGGCGTGGTTAAGCGCCATCGCGGCGCAGTGCTCTCGGACCCGCGCCCCTCGCTTTATAATACAGCGCAGCCTCCTGCCGTTTGATAGACGACAAGTTAGTATGGCGGGGCGGGGGAGCGCGTTTGTCATTATTTGTATCTGAAATTAGAACAAAGAAATATGGAACGTCGTGGCGCAGAGGCACTGGCGTGCGATTGTAAACGCGACGGGAGTAGGTTCGATTCTCAATTGGGGAATGAAATATTTATTATTTTCGTTTTTTCGCTCTGGTGACGACACAGAGTGCGGCGTTGAGTTTCAGCAATCTATATCACGCAATGGGAACGGAAGGTCCTAACACTAGGTTCCCACGTACTCCCTGCCTATCCTGTAATATGCGTGATACAGCGTGAAGTTAAAAAGGAATATAAATTTCAAACAAAACAAAACAAAATCCTCTTTCCAAGAGCACAATTTGGACTCTTGCCCTTAAAAAGTTAAAGCTGTAAACGATAAAATTATAACTTCATGAATAAAATAACTAAAATATTTCTTTTAAACGCTCGCGTTAGCCTCCCATAAAGAATATTAAAAAGTATATTAAAATATAATGGATGACGAATTATATCTTTTGATATATTTTAATGAGAAAAATCATTGATATCTCTTTTAATAATAATACAATATTAAGTTAATAAATTTTGTTTTAAACTACAATATTGTAAAAATTAAACACTAGCCTGTGACTGCGATCGTTGTGTGTTCGATTCCCACTCGGGGGAGAGAATATTTTCATTTCTTCGCTCTTTTGCCGAGGCGCAAAACGCGGCGTTAAGTGCCGCCACTCAACACAATGCCTCCAAAATTCAGCGGAAAGCGGATGGGGAGCGGAGTTGATTAACCCTATGCTTACCCTGCTACATGCGGGATACGGCGTGAAGCTGATTATTATTATTAATTATTATCATATACATATCTGAAGTAAACCTACCTTCTCCTCGAAGCTAACGACCGTCACTCCCCGCGGCAGTCGCAGCAGCGTGTTCAGAGCGTCACGCGTATCTTCCGTCTCTCTCGCACCCGCGAGGACAGAGCACGTCTGAGAGAGATAGACATATGCCCGCGATTGCTCACACTGAGATATAGTAGTTGATAGTACCTCTCTTGTCTTTTCTTTATCTATGATAGAAACAGAAAGGAACCTTTGAGTACCCTATCCTACTAATATTATAAATGTGAAAGTTTGTAAAGATGTATGTGTGTTCCACTTTGTAGCAAAAAATACTTAGTGGATGTAGAAGAAACTTATATTATAAACTTAAATAGCATACAATACAATACAATTTATGTAATGATTTTATGGTTTTTCATCTTCAGGCCGTACGCATATAGCACGGTAGGCAGAGGGAACCTAGTTTTAAGACTCGCCGTACCCCACATACCGTGGTATTGCGCTTTAAACCGAATTCAACGCCGCGCTTTGCATTATAACCAGAGCGAAAGAATGAAAATATTAATAAATAATAATCAATAATCATTCCCCCGAGTTGGAAACAAATCCACAACCGTCGCGCTTACAATGAATCGCTTATCGCTACGACGGCCTCATTTCATTTTGTTTTGATATAATCTATACATATAATTAAATTAACGTGTCTCTGTAATTTTAAAATACCGAATTGAAGTGCATAAGACGATATCCTCCGCCGCCTATACCTATTTTCTCCGTTTTCACCGACCGTATCCTAGTTTCTAATAATTGCTTACCTTCAAAGTTAATGCTGTACAAACTTCCTTTGAATTTATTCAAAATTAGATAATCAGGGCACAGTTGCGCTAAGTCGTTTTCAAAAATTGCTTTTTTTAAAACATTCATTATTTGGTCGAATGATTCAAAATCTGAAAATGTTATATTATTAGCATTTTCACGCTGTATTCTGTATATAACAGGGCTTGTAACGGGAACCTTGTCTTAAGATACTTCTTTCCACATTGTCCATTACATTAATAAATACAAATGTTTAAAAAATTGAGATTCTCTTATGAGATTCGAAATCACTACGAATGGTAGTGTATATTAAAAAAAATTAAATTAGCTTCACGCTGTGTCTCGCACACAGCAGGGTAGGCAGAGGGAACCTATTTTAAGACACTCCGTCGAATTTTAGAGGCATTGCGTATTGCGTGGCAGAACAGAAAAAATGTAAATATAAATTTAAGTAAATATTTAATCTCCGCGAGTGGGGATCGAACCTACAACCAGTCGGTTTTAGAGTCACATTTCGTGCCGCTGCTCACAATAATTTACCTCAGGTACACAAACGATTACTACTTGGGGAATAAAATATTTGATGTTTTCATTTCTCCGCTCTGGTAATGAAGTGAAGTACGGCGTTAAGTTCTGCCGCTCAACAAGCAAAGTCTCGAGAATTCGATGGAAAGTGAGGAACGAAAGTGTCTTAATTGGAACGGTGTACCTTAAAACTCGATTCCTAAGTTCCCGCTGCCTATCCCTTTGATGTGCGAGATACAGCGAGAGGCTAAAATATATATAAAAAAATCTTACTCTCAGCATTCAATAATCGTTGACAATAACTATACAACAAGAACTGCGGATCACCAATGAGTGCGAAGTGACGCTTCACTCTGTCCACTTTGTTTTCCTCCAAATATGCCCACAGAGAATGAGATCCGAGGAAAAGGTCTCGAGAACTTACCAACTGAGCAATAGAGATGTCATCTAGATCATTTATTATTAAATACAACTGAAAGAAAAAAAACATATATATTAGAAAACCGCCAACAGTTGCGCAATCGCAAATTGTTGTTGTTATTGTTGTTTTTATATATTTAGAGTGCAAGTGCAATGACACTTTAAAGAAAGTTGAAAATATTAAAAATGCTAACAGTTCATTGATGGTTAAACAGGCTATTCAGTTATTTCCATTTTTGTATGACTAATACGAAATATCTTATTTGGGACAATAAAAGCAGTACGGTCGAAGAGTTGTGGCCGCTCTGAACTTGGGCTTTATGATCGTTTGCCGGAAGAGAAGAATATAATCAAAAGTAAGAAAAATATACAGCTATCATCGGCTTTACTCTAATACAATATAAATGATTTGTTAGATTCACGCTGTATCCCGCACACAGCAAGCTAAGCCGAGTCATTGGGTGTTGAGTGGCGGTACTCAACGCCGCGCTTTGCATCGATACCAGAGCGAAGAAATGAATATATTAAATATTTCATTTTCTCGAGTTGGATTTGAAACCAAAAGCTGTCGCGTTCACTGCGCAACGACTGATGTCAATATAAACATATCTTTCTATATATTATGTTTATGTTATTATATTTTTACATATATTTTATTATAAATGTGAGAGTTTGTGAAGACGGGTAATGTATATGTAATATAGCTTATACATCAGAATAACACAATTTATTAATAGATTTTGTGTAATTTGACTATAATATAATAACTTTAAAATAAAATAAAAATTACCACATCAAGAATATATTGAGTTTCCGTTCGTAAGACCGTTCCAAAAGTTTTAACTTTATTAATAATGATATTGGCTAGCAGTCTGCGCCTTCCGCCTAAGTTGAGCTGAACATAAATTGATAAAACATTTGCCATAGCAAGGTAAATTGAATTTGCAAAAAATATGTATTTACCTAAAAATAAAAAAAAAATATATAAATGATATTTTCACAGATTTTAGATTATTTTATATTTATTTTTGTTTTATTTAACTTTTGTTTTAGCTTCACGCCGTATCCCGCATATAACAGCGCAGAGGGAACCTGGTTTTGGGAGTCTCCGTTCCCCCCGCACCGCCCAACATTCGAGACGTAGCGTGTTAATTGGCACTGTGCTTTGTCGTGTCATCAAAGCCCAGGAAAAAAGTGCCTCCAGCTGGAATTGAACCCACAACTCTCGTTTACAGTAAAATAAAATATGAATTCACTTGAACGATAACTATACTTATTATTTTTAATTTAAATACTTACAACCATAATTGTCATTTACAAAGTCACGCTGATCTAAGAATGTCATGAACTGAACACACATAGACTCTAAATGTTTTTTATAATTTGCCGACTTTTTAATTTCCTTAGATTTTTCGATTTTTTCCAAAATATCATCTATATGTTTTTTATTCAAACCTGTAATGTAAAATAAAGTTTCTTTAAGCTTCTCTTTATATCGAGTAGTCAGAGGGAATCTAGTGTGTTGAGTGGCGGAATTTAACGCTGTGGTGTCGCCTTGTTGATGATTTTATTGAAAATAAGTATGTAGTAATAATAATATTCCACCAAGTGGGAATTGAACCCACGAAATAAATAATAAAATTATCGTTGTAAAATAAAACACCATTTGTTATGAATGCCGCACACACACACACACACACTAAGTTACCAAAGCGACAACATCGCACACGAAGTCGAGTCGAGTCGAGTTGTTTACATTTATTATAGAAAATAGGTAATTGCGTACAATAGAACGAGATATCCCTTTTAATACATACATTTTAGGTCACCTCTGACTTGCATCGTTACTATGTCCATTTTGATAATGTTTTCGTCTGACGACATTTCTAGAAACAGAGGTGCATGTGTATCTGAAATATAAAGATAAAATATAAATTACATAGGCCTAAGGCCAGTCGTGGCTTGGGGCCACAAAGTGTGACTGCAAAATTGACTGGTTGTGGGTTCGATTCCCACGCAAGGAAATGAAATAACTATCTAAATTTATATTTACCTTTCTTGGTTTTTTTTTATATATGGGCATAAATATTATTTTAATTACATTAATTAAATAGCGTTAATTAAAGAAAGTGAAAGAAGCCGCAGTTGAAATTCAGTTAAAGACAGTGCCACAATAGGACAGTGTCTTGGACGGTCTCCAAGAGGCGCGGAGTCCAATCCTGCTATATCTAAAAGTATTTTTCTTTTCTATGTGTTAAATACAAATATATGTATTATAATTATTTCCATTGCTCTAAACTGGCAGTACAAAGCGCGGCGTTGAGCTCCACCACACAACACTCGTTGGCTAAAAACTCACCTGCAATATCTAAAGCACTTTGAAGGCCATCTATATTGTTCTTTTCTAAAGCTATAGATCTAAGCGCATTCAGTTTTAAATATAACCATTGCAGCATCTCACTTTCATATAAGTCACTGAAAAAATATGTTAAAATAAAGGACCTCGTGTCGCAGTGGCACTGACATTACGACATACAAGGGGCATGGATTCGATTCTCGTTCGGGGAAATTAACTATTTATTTTTTATCATTTTCCTCGCTGTGGTGACAAACAGCGCGGCGTTGACTTCCGCCATTCAACACGCAAGTTTTCAAAAATGTCTGCAGCGCGTGAGCAACGCAGTATGACTACTCTGCTGAATGCTGTACTCTGTTATATGTATGTTTGCAGCGCGAAGTAAAAAACAATTAGACAATTGCGACATTTTTTTCAGCTTCACGCTGTATCCCGCCTGCCCAACAAGGATGCCTAACCGGGAACCTAGATGATACGCTGGGCTCTCCATTTTACGCCGAATTCTGGGGGCACTGGTTGTTTAGTAGCGGAATTCAACGCCGTTCTTTGCCTCGACACCAGAGCGAAGAAATTATATTGTTTTTTAATAAGCGGTCTGCCAAAAATAACATAACGTTTTCGGCGTCCCTGAGATGGAGTTAGCTGGTTTGCCAGTAATGATATCAAAAACACTCACGTGGTGGTCTTGCAGCAGTGCAGTACTTGCTTGTGTATCGCCGTCTCGCTCGCGCGCGCGCACCACGACGCCGCGTGCGAG
>DWAE01002382.1:0-10235 GCA_018237945.1 Heliconius sapho | reverse complement strand
TAGGTATCGAACCCACAACAACACACTTAGTGCCCCTGCACCACGACTGGCCTCAAACACATCTTGAAATTCGATTTACGTAATACAATTGTCTCTGTACACCTCGTAGAGCAAAAATGTTCGTTTTCTACTTCTCAACATTTCCTTTTCGTATTTTCGTTATCTATTTTCTTATTTCTGTCAGTAATGGAACTTCGTATCTGCTGTAATAATTAAGTATAATGAAAGAAATGATAATACGGTGAATTAGTTAAAAGTATCAGACTGTTTAGTGAAATGTATACTAATATATAAAAGCTGAAATTTTGTTTGTTAAGCGAGACGCGGCCCTCAGGTCTAAGCGCTGTGTAGATCTTTGAGTAAGGCCTACGTCCTGCAGAGAAAGTGCAATGAACAGTTAGTTTGGATGAAAATGCTAATATCAGGAACTACTGATACTACTGACACACTTCGTACATACTTAAAAAGACTTTTTGAGTTATCTTAGTTCATAATTACACCGGTGAATACTCTGTAGATTGTATTACATAACGATAGTCATTGTAAAATGGGTTACAGAATACAAAATTCTTAACTTTTATATGTATTATATGTATTTCAATTACAAATATTGTCAAATCAATCGCAATCAATTTACGCAACAACACAATGTCGCTTAAAAGTGGTAAAGTGGAAAACTGAGCTTATTTCTTCTTTCTTTCTATATTCCTTCTATTACTATAATGCAAAAACAATAAACAAATATAAAAGAAATACACTGCCTATTTTATCTTTAAATTTATAGACCATCACAAAATAATTTTAAAATGTAGAGCTATTAAAATGCAAATTAGTAAAAACTGCAACTAATTAGAAACTAAGAATTTTATCGCCACCGAAATTTTTCTTTCCAACCATTTCTCCAAACACTTGCCATCGGAAGTACGGGTATAGAAAGTACGGAAAAAAGGAAGAATGCAAACTATGTTGACCCGCACACAATATATAACTGAGTCACAACTGAGGTCATACCCTTATCAATATCTTTTAGTGAACGAGAGTCAATGAATCTGTCCCACCACAAAAGGCAAGTATGAGAAAAGGAATTGTAGAGCGACCTTTCTTTTGTCACCTGTTTATCTTTTGTACTTTAAGGAGCCTGAAAGTTTCTTGGAATGTATAAATATTCTTATTATATATTATGAATATTATGAGAGTATATATCTACATAATATAATTTTACTTATTTAGGTATCTTACTTAGAAATGATTTGTTAGCTTATAATATGTAAAGAACCAAGACCGTCGTCACGCAGTGGCGCAGCGTTTGATTGCAAATACGACAGTTCATCAGTACGGTTCCAACTCAGGGGAACAAATTATTTTTATGTTTTCGCTCTGGAATCAAGATGAAGCGCGGCGTTCGGCTCGTCCTGTTGTCGAAAATTGGGTGTTGCATGAAAATGAAATATTTTTACATTAGGTTCCTCTGTAACCAGCGTAGCCTGCTATATACTGGTTACAGCATAAAACTGGGAAACGGAATATCCGTTTTTCTTTTGAGGTGCTCCGTTAAGCAGGTGTACCGACTATTGCGTGTTGAATGGCAGAACTGAATACTGTGCTTGGACTTCTTACCAGAAAAAAGGCACGAAAATAATTAATTCCCCAACTGGGAATTCATACACAACGGTTCATGGACCATCGTTGTCGCGTTAACAGTCAAACTTTTTACCATGATGTCTCATAGTGGTATAGATATACTTATTGGATATAAATACATTTTAACGCCGAGTCGTAAACACTTTACTCCCTTATTAATCTAAAGATATATGTGTTCCGGTAGCGTTTAAGAATAAATTTTGAGAAAAAAAATTAAACCGGAGAATGTCCTTGTATTTGAGTGCTTCATATATTTAACATTATGGTTTTTTATAAATTTTCACATTAATAAAACAAAATGAATATATGTATAGCTATTTAAGTCTTATTGAGTTATAGTTTGAATTTTAGTTAAAAATAGTACACATTCTGGTAATGTAATTAAAGCATACTTCACTGAATTAAGTAGTTGTGAGTTCAAGCCAGATGAAGCAAATGTTTATTTTTATTAAGTTTTAAATAAGGGCAATCTGGTGCACCGGCATGTGATCTGACTATGAACCTGTCAGTTGTGGGTTCCATTCAGAGTCGGTGGAGGCCAAGTGCAGCGTTGAATTTCGCCACTTAAATTTGAATATCTAGAAAATCACACTGTACGTAGGGAACAGAGTGTCTTTTCCTAAACCTTTCCTTGAACCTTGGTTCGCTAAAAACGCTCTCCAGTCTGGTTATGTAGATTTGCGTTTAATTCTCCTTCTCAAAACAAAATTCACATCATTTTATATTATTTTATATACAATATAAATACTGTTGTATATAAACACACTCAATAGTTTACAAAACAAAGTTACTGTGCTCTACTACAAGTTAAAGAACAAGTTTAAAATATACTCTATGAAGTTCCGAGTCGAGCACACATCTGGTGGTGAAATATCACTCAACTTTGCCGCTAACTGAAACTGTTTCTTTTTCCTTAGACAAGAAAAACTTATATGTATTATGTAAAAATCGTAAATGTAACGCCGCGTTTTGTCTCATAGCGAGGAAATCAATAAATTGAAATGAAACGAACCCGTAACCGTCGCGTTTACACTCAGCTATTGTGTCACTGTGCCGGAACCTGTGGCCCCACTCATAATAATTAGAATTTTGTAAACGTCAAGGATATTAATGAGCATCGATTTTTATTTATAGAAAATACTCAAAGAGTCATAAATGTAATGAAATACTATAAAAGTCTAAATTAATATTTTTTTTTTCAGGTTTTCTTTAATATAAAATTCATTTTGAGAATTTGGAAAATCTTTACCATTCGCAGCGTTGAGTTTCACTACTCAACCAGGAATCCCTCCAGACCTTAGTGGAAAATGTGGAAAGGGAATTGTCTTCACATTAGGTTTCCAGGTTCCCTCTACCGTAGTGTACTTTATAAATTTTAATAAATTTAGGACTACATAATTTGAGTGGCTGTTATTATTTATTTGGGTAATTGTCAAAATTATAAGTCTGTAACGTTTGTCTATAATGAACTATTGGTGTGAATTATACCTTTCATGCTGGAAAGTTTTTTTTATATTTATAGAAGAAATAGGCTATATATACTATGACATTTAGAATTGTATTTTTATTTAACCGTGCGGGCAAAAACGCTGTAAAAAAGCGCTGGTTGACATATATATATATATATGTGTGTGTGTTTTTTTATTAATTAATAATGTTAAAAAGGGCCTGCTATTTAGCAATACATGTAACAACTTTGATGCCATCGGCAGAACAGTTTATTAAGGTGATGATTTTGGTTTTCAGCTCTACTAAAAAAAAAAAAAAAAATGGAAACAAAAATAATTAAATAGTTAAAATTATGAAATTAAATGGCAACAAAAATAATAAAATGGTTAAAATTATTAAATATTTTTAAACATTTTTTGAAGTGTTATTCCACATTTTGGAAAGAAAAATACTTATTTAGAAAACGTATAAAAGTTTTAACGTAGCGGGACTCGAACCCAAAATACTAACCAGAGATACTAACAACATAAATAAGTTGTAATAAGCATATAAATATTTCGACGTAGCTTGATGAGAACATATGGATTAGTGGTCAGAGCGCCTGGTCGGTTTCAAGGAGGCGCGGGTTCGAGTCCCGCTACGTTCAAATTTTTATACGTTTTCTTAATAAGTATTTAAAATTATTAAATTAAATGGCAACAATTTTTTTTGTTACAATATGCGTAAGTGCTAGTTCCGCCAGCAAATACGCAAATATCGGTATAAAACGTTACGTTAAAACTAGATTCTTTCTGTTCTCACTAACGATGGTAGATCAAGAGAACAAAAGAATAAACAAAAAGGAAACAGATTTTTCTTCATTTTAAAACACTGCACTACAGAGTACATTTAATTTATATTGTAAAGATCACAGCAATTTAATTAGATAATACAATAAAACTACATTTTCTGTTTGATCTCAAACACTTGAAGAATTGCTAACTCTGGATAAATGTTCGTACGTGATACGCTTTAGACATTTTTATAATTAAACGAGCTGTCATTGAGTGGCATTTGTATTTATATGTGGAAAATTCATGCTCTAAATGTCATAAATTAAGTGTTTTTGCATAATTATTTTGTTTATGGAAAATAATTTAAGTACATTATGTTAGACGGTTGTAGAGTGGTTTGTAGAGTGGAATTGCTTTGTTGACTGATTGTTACGGCTTCAATTCCAGATGAAAACATAACATGAGGTCAAACATGAGGTCATCGAGACGCAAGAGTTCAATATTTGACGATAAAGCACGGTAATTGTTAGTTCTGAACCCAACTCCGGGAAATGAATTCTTTTATGTTCATTACCTCTTTCTAATAAGACAAAATCTGGCGTTGAGTTTCGCCTCTCAAAATGCATTGGCTCGCTTTTGGGTGGAATTTGTATATGTAGTGTTTTATGACTATATTTTCTCTGTCTGTCCTGCTATAAGGGAAAAACGAAAACGACGTATAATGCAAATACATATGTAAATCGAATTGAATAAATAATAAATATAAAAAATAAGAAATATACATAGCAAATGGAAATCTGATAATTCATTGATTTATAAATAAAAAGGCCGTGTGTGACTGTACCGCGACGGTTGTGAGTTCGATCTCCACTCAAGGAAATGAAATATTTATTTAAATTTATATTTATATTTCTTTTCTCTGGTGTCAATACGCAATACCTCACAAATTTCGGCGAAAAGTGAGGATCGGAGTGTCTTAACACTAGGTTCCCTCTGCCTACCCTGCTGTATGTGTGTGAAGCTGATTTTAAAAGAATATACAAATTTTTGCTCTAATTTTAAAAAAATTAACTTAATTTTAGAAGTTAATAGAGATAAAAAAAAATATTAAAGTGCCTATACACCCACTAACTGATTACGTAGAAAAATCAAAAACTCTATAATATAATAACCTTAATCCCTTATTGGTATAGTTATTTACTGTAGCAGATGCCTCTAACGACGTCTTCCGAGCGCTCAGCGTCGTAAGACTGACTCTATATTAAAATTTGTTACGACACTGCTTTAATAGCCAATATAGAGTCAGTAATGACATTTGAAATCGATATTATTAGTTTTCGATATTACAATATGACCTATAGTATAAGTATACTTGTATACGTAATATATTTGTTGATATTTCGTCTAGGCTTTCCGACAATATGCATCGCAGCTTAGAATATTTTTGAAAACTTTGTATTTAGATTAAATAAATAAATCTACTTCACACTTATAACCCGTACACAGCAGAGTGAAACTCAACGCCGCGTTTACCTTAACATCAGAGCGAAGAAATGAAAACATAAATTTAAATAAATGTGCAATTTCCTTGACTGGGGATCGAACCCACAACCTGTCGCATTTACAGTCATACTTTGTGTCCCTGCGCCACGAATGACCTCTCATTCTCTCATCTCATCATTATTAAACAAAGATCTTACACTGCAAAAATAATTATTTTAATTAACCATCAATATTTTACCTCTTAATTCTCGTGATAGTCCATTTAATTCAATTATTATAATATTTACGAACTTTTTATTCTATTACAAGTTACTGAACTCGTTTACATTTTGCCTTAGAAACTGAAATAAACTGAATTATTTTTATGACCACATAAACTAAATACCTCAACAATGCATCGAATCCACTAACAACTCTACATAGAGCTACGAATATCTCCAAGCAAACATCCTTTGCCTGGTCAAGTACGGGCAATTGTAAACTAATTACGTATCCCTCCGGATAACCGGTAATTAATTTAGGCGTATTCACATATAGAGGATGAAGGGGTTGAAGGGGCATTTATAACGGCAATGCGCCGAACCGATATGGAAAATTGCTATACTGTGCGTTAATACAAGCGTTTTGTTTCATAAATATGAACATCCATTTATTTTGGTAATATTCTGTATCGTAATGTATGAGCACAGAGTTTCTAATTGGTGAACTGAATTACGACTTGTTTGGTTAATAAATTTGAATATGTAGTCATAATCTGTCAGTTCAGTTGTAATTGTTAATTTCTATTTATGTTAAATAAACTAAGATTTCAGTTAATTTTTAAAATAATATGTTATAAAGTAAAACAATGCATGTATCGATAGATTCCCTCGGCCTTCTACAATAATGGTAGATATAATAGAAAATGTAACGACGGTTATTTGATTTTTATTTCTATTTTTTCTAGAGAGTGAATTTTATATTACTTTACCTTCGACTTCCTTGTATCAAAAGCTTAAAGTATAATAAATACATACATATATTTCACAATAAAGCTACGTATATGTAATTACAATAGCAAATATTTTATGTTTACACTCTTATATATTCCTAAGTGGCAAAGAGTGGCCAAATGTTATCAATATGAGAGGAATGAAAGGGTCTTGGCCATTCAGTAGAGCCCTTGCGAAATTAGAAACAAAATTTGGGAAAGCTTTCTTTTGTCCTGTTTATCTTTCTCCTTTAAGACGACGTTCAACGGCCTCTGGAGGAATGAATGGACACGATTGCTCTTTCCCTTTGAATTCACTTTTTATATTATATATAATAATTGCTTGCTGGATTGCTCTATATACTCGTTTTTTTGCTGGCTTTGTTTTCAGTAAAAAAAATAATGTTATTTAATTAAAGGAAGGCATATTTTCTTATAGTGAACGTTAAATTTTATGTATTATATCACTTAAATTATATCACTCGACTCTCTTAACAAAGACCATATTTACATAATATATGCAAATAAAAGCTAAACTAAAATCTTTTCTATACGGGAAACTTTTGCCTCACATTGAAAGGTAAGAGTACTCAAAATTTGCAAAATGTCAACGTAAAGTGGACTCAAAATCATGACTTACCCTTTACACGTTTCTTTGATGTTATTGAAACTAACTCTGCTATAAGTAGGTCAATACGCTAAAGCCGACTACAGCTGAAAGGTCGTGTAAGTACTCCTTTTTAAAAACGTTTAAAATATAAAAATGAATGTGGATATCCATTTATAATATTTGTAAATAAATGTAAAGATATATTTTTTTTTACTATTGTTTTATAGCCAATATGAGAAACATAACTGATGAAGTTTATTTACATTTATTTTATTTAATGAATTTGAATTTATGTGATTGCTGTAAACTGAAAGGAAACCAGTATCCTTGTTAATACAATAGACACAAATTATTATCAAAAAATTATGTAAAAATTGTGAAGCCATTCGTGGCACAAGGGGCACAAGTGTGCGACTGTAAATTTATTGTGGGTTCGATTCCCACTCGATGAAATGAAGTTTTTAATATTTTCAATTAAATGATTGAAAAGAAGCGGGAAGGCGGATTTTTATTTTAATGTGAATACATTAAAATAAAAAGATTACCAGGGTTATATACCCTGGAAAAAGAAGATCAGCGTTTACTTTATAAAAGTAAAGAAACTCAATTTTAAAACTTTAAAATAAAGATGTTCTGCTCTACATTTAACTTAAAGGCAAGAAATATCCACGCTACCTAATGTCGGGCGAAATTATTTTATGCAAAGCTCTTAAACATCTTACAGAGATTTCGCTAAAGAAATAAAGGCTGCACTCGCTAACGTTATTATCGCCTACTTTAGTGAATTATACCTCTACTTTTATAATTTTCGAGTGACTTGCTTTGTAAATGGCCGAATGAGGACTTTAAGGAGATTTTTTTTATTGTTGTGTTACGGATGGTATATTTCAGACTAAATATATAATAAAAAGTTAGAGGAGACAATAATAGAAATAAAAATGAATCTAATTATCATTATCTTTTTGATTTAGTGGAACGGTGAGTGGCGGAACAAAGCGTCGGGCTTCTGCCTTCTTGCCAGAATAAACAAATGAAAACATAAGAAATCATAACTTATTCTCTCGAGTTGGGATAGAATCCCAACCGCCGCATTACTTATACCCCTACGCCACAAAGGCCTCTTATACTTATAACATAAGAACATTACACTTTAAACATATGAATTCTAAATTCTAAATACACGCAAGGGACTCTACAGTAGAGCAGTGGAGCAACGGTAAACAGTGGATACTCTGTATGTGACATGTAATTAGTACCGTCTACGTTGTGTGACGTAACAAACGCATATTATGTAGATTTTGGGCTGTCTGAAATGTAGATACAATGTTAAAGAAGAATTTATGTTCGTAATTATAATTATTTTTCATTCACTCTCTTTCATTTCAGTTTCATTATAAATTTAAGAGGCCGTCGTGGTGTAACATCGCAGCGTCTGATTAAAGAAGTATAGATTGTGTGTTCGATTCACACTTAGAGCAACACATACATTTAAATAAATTGAATTTTAATTCAAATTTAAATTAATTCATTTTTAAATCGAGCATATATACAAAAAAAGCTACCATCGGCTTCGAAGATAGTTATGCTGAGAAATATATAAATAAAAATATGCTACTATACACTTGCACAACAAAAAAAATATCATCAAATAATAACCCAAAATAAAATCGAGCAATCTATCACAAATTAAAAACCTTTCTTGAAATATTAGGTATATTTCAAGCAATTTCATCAGAACGTCCCGAAAACATGCAAACAATGTAAACCCGAGTCGTTACACCAGCGACGGTCCCGAGCGTCCCTTTATCAACGTAATCTATATAAGAATGTATGGGAGTCAATGAATCCAAGCCATTCGAGGAGGAAAGGAAGCGAGAACGTTCCTTTGTAGTATTCAACTTATGTGCTTTTGAAATATTGCCGTAAGCTTTGTAGTAGAATGTACATATTATGTTGAGAATTCGATTTTGATTTATCTCTTTGCTTTGGGAATGTTTGGATAGCGATTTTTAAATATTATATAGAATTGTAGATCGTACTAGATTAAATGTAAACTCCGAAATATTTTTAGTTTAGTTTAGTAGTTTCACGCTGTATCCCACATATAGTAAGGTAAGCAGAAGCAATATAGTGTTCTTATCGTCTGATTTTTGAAACGTTGCATGTAGAGTGGTGAAACTAAACGCCGCACTTTAAATTAAATTAAATGATTTATTTCTCAGAGTGGTAACCGAACCAACTACAGTTACATACTTTGCTACTACGCCAGTACGGCAGCTAAGGTGATTTGAAATATTGATCTAAGCTTTGTAGTCGAATATGCATATATTGAGATTTTGATTTCTCTTTTGCGTGTTTGCAAGCCATGTATTAAATATACAATTCTATACTATACATTATAGTAGATTCAAGATTTATTTTGAATTATTTATAATACGAAAAGATGTCGTGGCCTAGTGAAGTAGCGTGTAACTGTCAACGCGATCGTTTTGCCGTTGATCTCCTCCTTATATTTAATTATTTCCATTAATTTAATTATTTACATTTTCTCACTTTAGTGAAAATAGCGTGGCCCTGAGTTTCGGCACTTAATATTTGACGAAAAATGTGAGACGGAGGGTCCTATATTGAGAGTTTCTCTGGCTATCCTAAGAGGTAAATTGACAAGTTTGATTTTTAATGTCATTTAACGAGGGTAATGAGGATTGAGGGAAACTCTCTACCCCGTAGAGGTAAAGCGTGTTTAACATACAATCAAAATGAAGGATATTAAATAGCTTTAAAAGCTACATAAGCCGTTAGACAGGTGATAACGACCCGATAATAGACGGTATTACTTAAGATCAGTTACCAGATTTATTGCTGAGATTGTTTTGCCGTGATTTTGAACTTTGTTACAACATAAATGTAATGTGTGCTTTTACTTATAGCTATTTTTTACTTTATGTTACTTGAGAGAATAATGGAGATTTTTTTTTGGCTTAGGATAAAAAATAGGTTCAACCTGTTTCCCGCACACATAGTGGGTAGGTAGAGATTATTAATAAATACATAACTTCATTGCGACATTCTATGCTCATTAACCTTTACTTTATAAAGCAGGAGCGTGGCGCAGCGGCACGAAGTGTGACTATAAAACCAACCGGTTGTGGATTCGATCCCCACTCGGGGAGATGAAATATTTATTTTAAAATTTATATTTCCATTTCTTATCTCTGGTGTCGAGGCTAAGCTCGGCGTTGAGTTCTACCACTCAACACGCAATGCCTCCAGAATTCGGCAGAAAGTG
>DWAE01002381.1:0-10235 GCA_018237945.1 Heliconius sapho | reverse complement strand
TAGGTTCCCTCTGCCTACCCTGCTGTGTGCGGGATACAGCGTGAAGCTGATTTAGAATTAAATAATGTAATTTTCACGCTTTGATAAAAAGACAGCTAAAAAAGCTTTAACTAAATGCAAATCTCTATGTACATTTAAACAAGAAAATAGTAGAGAAACGCAGCGATTTCCAAATCATGTAAAAATACCATTGCACAATATATGGAACGTGGCCAAAAGTGTTAAGCAAGCTGCTCTATTGGACCGGTTCAGATGTCGGTAGAGGCAGATTCACTTTGTAAATATTCAGTACGAAAAGATTTATAAATGATAGTTACTATTTTAAATACTACTTTTGAGAAAGGAAATGCAATATCAATTAATTATTTTCTTTATAGGTTTCTTTTGTAATTTTCTTTGCTAATTTTATGTGTTGACGAAAACAGGTCAAATTGGTTGGGGTTTATTTTTTTTTCATCCAGTATAAGTTGGTATTTTGTATTGCTTCACGCTTTGTCCCGCATATAGCAAGGTAGGCAGAAGGAACATGGGAACCTGCTGTTAACACGCTCTGACACTCCATTACCGTTAACACACTTCCATCTCCACTTTCCACCAAATTCTGAAGGCATATTAAGTGTTGACTGACAGAATTCAAAGCCGCGCTTTACCTCGTTACCAGAGAAAATACCAAATGTATCCTTTGCTTAAGTGGGAAGCAATATTTAATAATTTTATCATCACGCTTAAACCCGCATATTCAGAGGCAATCTTGTGTTATAAGGCAAAATCGCGTCGCAATTTATCTCGCTACGAGACCAAGAAATGTAACTTTTCTCCGAAATGGGAATTGAAACCGCTACCATCGCCTTTACAATCACTCACTGTGCCGCTGCACTTATTTTATATGTTAACAATGCACATACTACAATGAATTCTAGGCATGCAAATCGTGGATATGTACCAAATTTCAGTAACGTTTTGCTTCTGTAACGCAACAGAGTGACTATGGTAATTATAATATTTGTATTTATCCCTCAGTGAAAGAGATCGGAATAATATTGAAATATTCTTTTCACCGTTTTGTGATACAGACTTTCCTAATGATATTATAAATGGTTCTTTTTTACTTAGAAGCCGCCACTGTGGCGCAGTAGAATAGCGTGATCTGATTTTGAGTAAGATGGTTGTGAGTTCGATTCCCACTTCAAATAACGATTTTTTTATTTAGCCGCAAGACAAAATGGTGTTGAGTTTCGCTACTCAAAATGGAGATTGGAGTTAGTTGACACAAAATTCTTTACTCGCATACTATGTAAGGGACAAAACGTGAAGAAATTTTATTAGAAAATCAATATCTAATTAAATCACACCTATAATATATATTAAAAACACATCCTTTCTTTCTTCCTCAACAGAACAATACACTCAAAAGCGTTGCCGACAATGGTTCAGATCGCATCGCTCTTAGAATTATATTTTTTATAAGTAACCGCTCTACGTGTAATGACGAGTCGTTTTTGATCGAACTTTGATAGTAGAAGATCGTGGCATGAAAAAGTAAGCTTGGCTATGTATGCTCTGTACACGATAAGTGTAAATTCGAATCTCTCTCAAGGAAATATTTAGATGGAGGCGTATGAAACTTAATATAAGTACTTAATTTTTTTTCAGCTTCACGCTGCACAAAGCAGAGTAGTCAGAGGGAACCTAGTGTTAAGACACTCCGTTCCTCACTTTCCGCCATGTTACATAATGACATTGTTTGTTGAATGGCATGGTAGCGTTGTTACCAGAAGAAATGAAAATAAATTAATTCCCCAAATGTGACTCGAACCCACAACCACCACGCACCTACGCTTCGTTGCCCCACCATATACCATATAATGTTTAAAAATACGGCGACTCGTATTTTATACACAAGCATACTCGAATATTAATTATCAGTGTACCGAGTGCAAAACAACACAAAACCCACATTCATTAAAATGTGCATTGATTACTCCTTGATGATAGATACTGCCTTTTAATTTGAAATTAAGCCTCAACGACAAACAAAAACTAAGAGAAAAAATCGATTTACTCGAGTTCAGAGATATCCACTGAGTTTATATTAAAAAGTATAAGTCTTTTTTTATACTTTATATATGTATGGACTATTTTACACAAAAAACTATTAAAAATATATACTTTTAATACAAAAACTGTTAAAGAATTCAGTGGAGTAAATATTTTTTAACTTTTTATGTCAATAAATGCATAACGCATAGTGATAGATCACTACGTTATTTTTTTTATATGAATGTTATTATTTAACCCTTTGCACCGCAGATCAAAAATATTAACATTTATTGTAATTTACCAAATGTTAACACGACTTTAAGACATATTTATTTCTAGATTATGTAAATCGTACTAAATTTAAATAAAAAAATCACTGGTATTATATTCTAGTTATTATACATAATGGCAGCCAAACTAGAATTTAATAATGCTTATACAGTATTAACCATCGTGGCGCAGTGAAACAGTGTCTGATTTTAAAAGCTGTCATAGATTGGAATTCCACTTTTGACAATTATTTTTATTTCCAGAGCGCGTCGTGTCCAACTCTCCTTACACATAATGTGTCCATTGGATAAAAAGTCAGAAACGTAATATCTTAACAATAGGTTCCCTCTGTCCACACTAAAATATCCAAAAATTAGAAAATAGTAAATGATGCATTTAGCTTCTATATTGCTCTACATCATCATACGATTCAATATATCCAATATTTTCCAAAATTTTACAAGCAAAGTCATGCTTTGTACCTAGTTCAACTAAAACTCAATAGAAATTTCCATTCCACCGGCGTCCAGCATAAAAACGTGACATTATAATCTATCTATCAATTGATGTATGCCAGAGCAAAGGTGGTTTAATCCCATGCCTCGTTAGTCGATTTTGTTTGAAAAACTATTAACATGCTAATCTAACTTTCATTCAGGGATTGAATCCTCATCAATCATGTATGGAGGTTCTTTTATAAATGAGCTACCGGTTGGTCCAGTGGGTAACTAGCACAGCTGTATACATAGTCGAAAGTTCAATTTCTGAATTAGAAATGCGTACAAAGTTAATAGTATTATGCCTTTCACGCGGATATAGCAGGGTTGGCAAATAGAATCTACTGTTAAGACACTCCGTTCTCCACTTTCCTGCACATAGAAATAAAGCTTTTGCGAAGTATGTGAAACATTGAAAAAACAAATAAACAATTATGGCCATAATTCATTTCAAAAGATTTTAAAAGTTAACTTTAAAATAAATTCTATTGCGGTTAAAAATAAGCAGTTGTGAGTCACGCAGTTAAATATAACTGCTTGAACAGAGTTACAAAGTTAAGTTACAAGTCGCCTACGCTTAAACTGGTTTAGACCACAGCGAAGTTATATCGGTTAGATTCTACGGTTAGAATCATTTACGGATTATTGTGCATTTCTTGTGATATTGTATGAGAGTACCTACGGTTTTGTATGGCAAAAAAGCAGATAAAGTAAAAAGTAATTATTACGATAAAATGTTTTGTTACATTTTTGGTCGTAGCACGACGTTGAGTTACGCCAGTCAACAAGAAATGCCTGGAAAATTGAGTGTAAAGTTAAGAACTGAGTGTCTCCCTCTATCAATTCCCTTTGCCTACACTGTGATGCATGGTACAGTGTGAAGCTAGAAAAGTACCTATTATTGTAACAGTTCAAAAGTAAAATTTTCATTCTTTAATCTAATTGATTTTGTATTTTTTTATATATTAAGATATTTTTTCTTTCATTATACTATATGTTACCTTAGCATCTTGATTCATTTTTTCACCAAGTGTATTCTTACCTGTAAGAAAAAAATATATATTGTTAAAAAAAAATATATATATTTATTTGTGTATCAATAATTTTTCAAGTGGAAAATCTTAATAAATTTGAATAGATGAAAATCGAACCCACTACATTCTATTGATGGTAATAGTTTATAATTGGGCAAATAGTCAGGCACTGACTAGACTATTTAGTCTAAGTAAAGTATCACTTTATATATCAAACAATCTTAGATATCAATCTAAGCAATAAACTCAAGTAGGTAAGAGCTTAATTTACGATGCTTTCGTTTTACGAAAGCAATTAGTTTTACGTATTTCTCGTAATTCAGGAGGTAATCAAAGAGACGTATGGCAGAACCTAACGTTTTTAATAAATTAATATTAAGATTCCCTCAAATGAAGATCGAACTCACAACCAAAAGGATTATTACTATAATCCACCAACATCTCTACCTGTACTACTATTATACAACTGAAAGCTGATTTTTTTGGTTGAACGCCTAAATCCCAGGAACTACTCGTTTGTAATCAAATATTGTTTTTGATTTGATTAGTTTATTTAATGAATAGGGCTATATTATATTACTTTAATCAATTCATTTTAATTTGTAACCCATTGTACCTGCGGTGAGAGCTGTCTCGATCACTTAAAATATAATCATACAAAACTTTTAGTTATTTTTGGGCACGTGAACAAAATTTGTTAAAAACTAGTAATATTTATATAAAAATTAAAATATATATTTCTTCAGCTTCACGCCGTATCCCGCACACAGTGGGTTAGGCAGAGGGAACCTAATGTTAATACACTCCGTTCCTTACTTTCTGTCGAGTTCCGGAGACATTGCGTGTTCAGTTGCGGAGCTCAAGGCCGCGATTTGCCTCGACACCAGAACGAAGAAATGATAATATAAATGTAAATAAATATTTCATTTCTCGAGTGGGGATCATACCTAGAACCAATCAATTTTACACTCACACTTTGTGCCCCTGCACCACGACTGGCCTCAAATACAAATTATAATATATGTAAAAAATAAACCCACTACAAACTCTGAAGCACACAAATTCACTTACAAACAACATCAGTCAATAAATAAAATGCAATCGAAGCTATAAATCCCAAACTAAAATTTACGATACTTTCCTTTACTAATTGAATCCTCAAAACTTATCTAGAAAGAGGTTATTATCTAATTTATAGCATTATAATGGTTGTTTCACACGTTATAAACGTCCATTATCTGTGGTGTTCTGAACGTCTGTAGAGCCTTTGTTTTTGATTCGGGGAATCGATGATGTAGGTTTAGAGTGAAATGGACTAAGATATCTTTGTATTTGATAGAAGTACTATATTATTGAGAAATACATAAAGTGTTTGATTGTAAGTGTTGCGTTGTGTTGCGTATTCGATTTCCTTTCAGGGGAATGTTTGTATGTTATAAAATTTTAAATTTATGTATGTGAGCTCTTCAAATTATTAATTAAAGGCATTGCATTTCTTATCGACTTGATATAAATTATTTACATTTTCGTGCACCAGCATGACAAGGCGCGGCGTTAGATTAAAACAAACGAATATAAATATTAACGAAACGTAATTGATGCTTAGTTAATAAGGTTATTTGCAATTTTTGTTATAATTTTGATAGCCACTAGAAGAAATGAATTATTGCCATTTCTCCACTTTGATAAAGCAAAAGGGCTAAACGCGGCCTCGAGTTCCACCACATAACACGCAAGGTCTCGAATTTGCACGGAAAGTATATCTCTATCCCGATATGAGGGAAAAAGCGGGTTGCTATATCTTTACACTTAGACTGTGCCACAATATGCAACCTTTATATTTTCCACTAACAAATATCCATACATTTAAATAGTATATTGGAATTATTCCGAATCGTCAATACTATTTAGTATTCAATAGATATTGCAAAAAACGGTTCGACCGTTACATTGTTATTTGCTACCTGGCGTTCCTGGAAATGACCACCGTAGATTATTATTGAAGCCCGGTGATATAATACATTGTAGGGTTTTTTTTATTTATAAGTAGAAATATCGGATGCTGTATTTAAAATCTTTGTGCATTAAGCACTTGAGGATACCAAGGTATGGGTTCGATTTTTACTTGGAGGCATGTATTGTCATATCATTAGTTTGATAAGAAGAGTGAATGCGGCGTTGAGTTACGTCAAATTACATGAATGTATGTTGTGTTCACATGTCTCGAAAATCGATCGGAAAGTGGAGAACGGAATCTTAAGACTTAAGACCTCTGCGCAATTTGCTATATGAGGAATAAAGAGTGAAGCTAAAAAACATTTTAATAAATTTTGTGCTTACAATCATTGAACCTAAGTTACGAATTTTCTTAAAGATAAAATAAAATAATATAAAAATAATATAGAAAGATAAAATAATATAAAGTTCTGCTTGTAAGTTTTATATAGCCTAAACTAAAAACTTATAGTTGGTGGCTTCCACGTGACTAAAGGATCGTGACGGCCTGTCAGTTTTATCAAAAAGGGCGGGAAACCGATTTTTCATAGTCGTTTTTTGTAACATAACTCTCGCGTGAGTTGTCATTAAAATATTAAGACAAAAGCTTCGCTCATATGAAAGTATTAGCCGTGTTTCCGTAAGCTTAGATAGAAAAGTGTTAGAAGTAAAAAATAAATAATATTAAAATTGTGTGTTGTTTTAAATATTTTTGTCAAATCTAATCAAATGTGGAAATTTTGAAATTTCTTTTTATTCAAGTGTGGGAGAGAATTTTTCAAGCACTTTTGGATCTCTTAAGACAGCTCCACCAATTAGTAAATCGGTGCTGGGAGGAAACTTAGCAGTTTATCTTTTAAATAATATACCTGACATTAAAAAATAAATGATTTGAAATTTCTGTTCTTTTTAATATTTAGTTTTCTTTTATCTCACATTTTTCTTCTTTATATAACGACCATTCGAATATATCATATGACGCATAATAATTTGTATACATTTAGTATTATATTTCAGCATTCTGCAAATATATACGTAGATAAAGTATCGCTGAATGCTAACGAGCCGGTCCTTTGTTGTAATATAATATTACAGTAATACAATAGTTTACATAATTATATTTTATATTGCGGATGTCTCCATATGAATTTGAAACCGAAAAAAATAGTTTATTCTTTTGTTTTGTTTTTCACCCTTGTGTGAAATGTAAAAAATAAAAAACACCTCTTTTTAAGACTATTTTCTGTAGCAAAACATGAAATATAAAATTGCTTTAGTTTTCAGACAAAATTGTTTTCTCTATATACATGCGAGCGAGTTGACAAAATAGATCGCCAAAAACTTAAATATAAATATTTCGATTTATTTGTTTTTTTTTTGTTAATCTAATAATAGGCCTCAAGTACGACTATACGACTAAAACTAAGGTTAGATTTCCACTTGTGGGAATGATAAAATTTGAATTATTTGAATTTCCCTACTGCAGTAGACAAAGCGCGGCATCCAATTCCGCCACTCAGCACGCAATATTTTTAAAATTGGACGGAAAGTGGAGAACGGAGTTTCTTAACACTAAGTTATTACCAACCCTGGTCTTAGAACGACTGATGAATCGACGATGAATCTAAAGTAGTTTTCTTACACAAATCAATAAAAAAAATATATTTTTAAATAAACCAAAACTAATTTCGTGCACACCTCTCCACACGCTCTGGTGGTCTAACCCCTTGTACTTTGTAATTTGGAGTCATTACGTTACAGCCCACTGGCACTATTCCGATACGGGTATTAAATATTTATTGTTAGTATAAATATTGTTACCTACAATCCGGTTACGGCCACAAAATAAAATGAAATGAGAAGCGGAAATCGAACCCACTAATATGATAATTTTATTTGTACATTTATAAAGCTAAGATAATCTATTAAATAATCTGTTTCTAAAATTGTGTCCGAGAACAGGCACTACGTATATATATGTTTTTGCTTTAACTCTACACTTTATCCTGCATAGGGGCATAGGTGTAGTTATGTAGTGTAGTATGTAGTTGTTTAAAGCTTAAGTTCAGATCAAAGAAAATATATTATGATACGCCCTTAATAGCAGAGCAGGCTAATAAAACCGTGTGATCAAACACTCTATTCTCCACTCACCCCCTGTTTTCATTTTGTTGTCTTATCAGAACAGAGAAATGATAATAATTTATTGTCAGTCATTTGTATTTTACTTGGCCTGACTGCTCTATGATGAAATACATATGTTAAGTTCAAATACTATTACAAAATGTCATAAAATGTTTATGAATGCTTAAAATCGATTTCGCAATACTAAACACGAGTTGCGTTAAAACAACAAAGCTAATACAAAATGAAACACGCCCAGTTATTTGCCTTTCATTTACCTACAAAACAAACATTGTTCCAAGACATTAAATTTAATATATGATAGTTTTGATTTTATAGTCAATTAATTATATTGACAATTGTTATGTTATAATGAGGCAAACGTAACATATTGGTGCAGAAGTCATTTTATTGCGAAATTTTAAATGAGGTTTAAAGTTTGATTCCTGAGAAATATAAATTTTACGAGACTTATACATATATCTAGTATATATTAATATTTTATTCAGTGTATATAAAAGATTAAGAAGTTAACAATTTTGATCTATATGTTTTATAAGCTACCGTTTTTCAAAAAAACTAACAGATGTTCATTCTAAAATACAGATCTTATCTATTTATGTTGAACCACATTGCTATTAAATTTGCACATTTACCATTTAAATTTTACCTAAAATTAAATTTTCTTATTTCCTATTATTATTGTGAAATAGATAAGCTTAGAAGGAGAAACAAAGAATAGAGTTAAATCACTATAAAAGCCCTCCAATTGACCTTTCACAATTATAAATAGCGGAAATCAATACAACAACAAATAATTAAATTCAATATAAACAAACCCGAGTTAATTAAAGAAACGTAAAACAAAGCTCAAATATCAAATAACAATCATCCCCCAATTCTATATTTTAAAAGGAATGTATATAATAATAATTCGAGGCGCGTGTCCGTCCATCACCTGCAGGGCGGGTGTGCTCTAACAAAACTGGCCTTTTTGAAAGTGTGCTGAATGCGTACAATGACTACAACAGTTGTATTGAGTATATGGTTATTATTAAATTTTTAGATTTAAAGCTCTTCTTCAAAAGTAAGAATCACTAACTGAATGTACTTTTGTGCAAAAACAGATAAAAGACTAGGCAATATGGTTTAAGTTCTAAGAACTTAACGTTTCTATGATAAACAACAACTTAAGCTTATAGATTTTATGATACTAATTTAGAAAACATATAAAAAAAATTACGTAGTGGGACTTAAACCCGCGCCTCTTCAAAACTGACGATTTTTTTTATGTTTTCTAAATGTGTATACACTTTAAAATAAATAAAAATAATTAAGATATTTAATAATAGTTCTATGGCGGGACAGCGTCTGACTGTGAACATGGTTGTGGGTTCGATTTTCAATAGGGGAAATAATTTGTTTTTTATAAATTGCTCAATCAAGCAAAACATAGTATCGAGATCCGTCTTTTAACATAGCAGTGTTTTAAATTTAAACGGAAAGCGGAGAACAGCGTGTCTTGATATAAGGTTCTCTCCGCTTCTCGTACTATATGTGAAATAAAACATGCAGCTAAAGAAAATAAAATATATAAAAAGTTAATGTGTAGAGTCATAGTCTAATCAAAAAATCTAAAAGATATATAGAGTCCATATTCACTTTAACGTACATTTTTAATTAAAAACGTAATCTTATCGTCCTTTTATGAAGAAGTAATAAAATAACATTTACATAGTTTTAACTCATAAAATATACTTTTAAAGATTTAACGAGGCGTTTAAGTTAGCGAAGGGCGGGTTCGATGCCCGAGCAGCATTGTTTACTAACAAGGCTAGCAGTTAAGAATAAACTGTTTTACATCTTCATTCTTTAGCTTTAACTCAAAAAGGTTAAGAGGTGTTAAGGTCCTTTTAGTTATTTATTTTGTATTTATCGTATAATTTTGACTGTTATTATTGATTTTATGAAGGAAATACATATTTTTTGGCATAGAAAAAATTATAACAATATTTGTAATGAAAATATCTTTTAATCAGTTTAACGTTATGTTTCTCAGCGAAGTAGGCTGGAAACCTTATATTAAGACATAAGACATTGCGTGTTGAGTGGCGGAACTCAACGCAACGCATGTCTTTTCAGATCATAGAATAAAATGGAAGTCTATTCACCGAATAGGGATTTAATTTGTAATTATTAAATTTATAATCACATCAATCAAATCAATCAAAAACACTTTATTGCATAAAGATAATACAGAAAAAAAAAATTAAAT
>DWAE01002380.1:0-10238 GCA_018237945.1 Heliconius sapho | reverse complement strand
TTAATTTTCGCATTTATTCGCATCTATTTCGTAAATACGAAATTTCCGTACCCCTTATTATGATATATAAAAAAATATATATTGCCTCAATATTTCTAATGTTATATGTTATATAGAAATAAATAGAAGACGAACCCTTTGTCAAGTCATTTTGTTTATATAATAAACTATTTTTCAGATTCAGCATTCGAAGTAATTCAAATCGTTGGAAACGAACGTACATCGATCATATTATACAATAATTACACATTTTCCTATCAAGGCCCTAAAGATGTCAAGAGATATTTGTACTGCTCCAAAAGAAGAAGGAATAATTGCAAGGCTAAAATTAATTTGGATAAAGATGGAACAATAAGATCCGCTGTTACCGAACACAACCATTCACCACCTGTGTTGAAGAAATTTCCTAATGGAAAATATTATAATATGAAATAGAGTGTATGTTCGGGCTTTTAAGCGTCGAGTCCTTTATCCCCAAGGCTACACAATTGTGGAATGGCTACCTGGGGTAGTCTTTCCGGGTCTATGCGAAATTGGTACCTTGGGTGGCTGATAATGCACCGGTAGTTTCTCTGGTATTACATGGGATCGTGGGTGGCTATGATTACTTATTATAATAGACAACCAAAACACTCGTTTGCATTGTTTATTCTATAAAAAACTCTTGAGATTTTAAATGTTCAAGGGACGAATCACTCAGCATCAGTGATTCTTCTCTTGTTCTTTACCTAAATAGCCTAGTTCTTACGAGATTTGTGACTCATTTTATAATTCTTTATTGGATTTAGATTAGTTATCATATCGTGATCCCGCTACGTTAAAATTTTTATACGTTTTCTAAATAGGTATTACTGGAGTGATCTTTATTTTTTTCTGTCAGAGTGCTTTCTATGTAGCCATGTATTGTAAATATAAATATTATATATTTTATCTGATCTCATATCCAAAACAATTTGTATATTTCATATAAACCTTTTCCGTCCTACATTATAGGCGTTTATTAATTGTAAATATATTTTATTCATGTATTATGTAAAAAATAATATCGTTTCTGAAATGATGTTCAAATTAAAAACATTTTAAATATATTAGTTTATTGCTAAATATAAATAATTATACGCTTGCATTTCATCTCAAGAATCAATGCTACCCATTAGTCATTTTGATGTAACACACTGTACAATGTAGATCTCTAAGTTACTTCCTTTAGACTCCGGGAAAACGATATCGTACTATACCATATTCGTAAGAAAATGATAAAATCACCAAAATGTTCTTTCTAAGCATTAAAAAAAAATCGGCTGGTGGGTTTCAAGGATAATTCCAGTGGTGCTGTATAAAAGCCACACTTTTTCCTTCCAAAATCAGAAGGAAATTAAACGCTATTTGTACTGCTGTAAAAGAAAAACACTTTATTGTTCAGCCAGAATTAAATTAGATGTGTCTGCGAATATAGAATACGGAACATAACGATCCACCGCCAGTGTTGGAGAAAATGAATAATGGAAAATATATCAAAATGTCTAAGTAGTAAAAAAACAATCAAGTGCCAGTCAGACTCATACCCTCGGATCTGTATTCATTTGGACATTGTAGGTCAACGGGAAGTACTGTAAAAATCAGCCCTAATAATAATATTTTTATACAAAGTTACACAATTTCAATTTCAGTTCCTTCAAAAATGTCTAAATACACTTTCAAATAGGCATCGCGAAAGTTGCAGAACGTCCCACATGTCTGCTAAAAGTATAATTTAAAAATTATTATAAAACTGAGTGTTAAAATTTTTTGTCATCGTTGTTTTTTGAGCTTTGACTTGTCAATCAGGACGAGAAAATGAAAATAGAGCACGTAGAGTGCAAAAGCGGCGAAAAGGAATTAAACTCACATCCATCGCGTATCAGACCGCCATGACGGTCTCCAAAAATAAATTGTTTTCTAAAATAAATTCTTATATATAATATTTAAATAATAGTTGGTTCAGCTAATTGTATGATATATTATGTTCACATTCCTAACTCTTATACCCCCCATGCAAGTCAGAGAATACCATTGTATTCCTCGCATTTGGAATTTTAACGAAAACTTACACCGTTTTTGAGTTCAGTCATGTCGCAGGGGTTCAAACGTGTGACTGTAAGCGCGACATGGCGTTGACCTCCGCCGCTCAATACGCAACGTCCCCAAAATAGGGGGGAAATGGCGAAGAGAAGTGTCTTAATGATTTCAGGTTCCATCTGCCGGACCTGCTATACAGCGTGAAGCTAAAAAAACCACCGTAATTGATTCTTTTAAGGATCCTAGTGCCATACTATAATATCAAACTTAATATTATAAATGTGAATGTAAGTTTGTTTGTTACGCTTTCACGCCAAAATTACTTAACCGATTATGATGTAAATAGTCATAGAATGAATAAAAAATAGTTTAAATTGTATATTTTTAAGATAAAATTAAAATAAATTCGTATAAAAGAGATCGTATTTTATTCAGTACTTCCAAGTAACTAACAAACCGAACAAATATATATTTCATTAATACAAACATTACCCCAAGTAAAAGGATAGAGCGAAATAAATAGTACAATTTTTCGATTCATTTTCCATTATTTATTTAATTCGTATAGCTTAAAGAACAAATTTAATTCTTAATAAATATCAAAGCTGTATAGTGAGGCCAGTTATGGCGCAGCGACAAAAGTGTGTAACTGCAAACGCGACAGGTTGTGAGTTCGATCCTAACTCGAGGGTACCAAATATTTTTTAAAATTTATATTAATATTTTTTCTGGTGTTGAGTCCAAGCGCGGCGCTGAGTTCCACTACTTAAATCGGAATGCATTCAGGATTCGGTGGAAAATGAGGGACGAAGTATCTTAACAATATCACAAATCTTAACGGTTTTCGCTGCCTACCCTGCTGTGTGCGATATACAGCGTGAAGCTTTTTTTATTACCTTAACAATCCTCTGCTGGTTTACACGACTAAAAGTTTCAAAAAGAAAAAGCCAAAAAGTTAAAACCAGGATGAATAACCTTTTCCGCGAATCTCTATCTTTTAGAGAAAATTAGTAGTTTTATGTTTATCGCGGTAAGATGCCGTTCAGGACTTTCTTTTATAATATGTCGTTTATAATTTACATATTATTTGATGACATTTAAATATTATTTCTTACGTGTTGCCATAACAACTTATAAAATACGATAGCGTAGGTATATATTGTAAAATGAAGGGCTGTGTGTGCGATAATTATTTTATTATTTTTTTATTTTATGTATTGTTTTAAGAACAATTAACATTCTACTCTCCTTTCTATAAAGTACAACTGTGCCATATTTTGAAATTTTAAACTCTTCTGTCTGTAGAATTTTCGAAAAAAAGAGGACAAAGTTTTTGCTTCACGTTTCACAATATACAGATTACAATTATTTATATGTACGCATATTATATATATACAAATAAGAAACAAAACAATATGTTTTTCAATTAGATGAGCTGTTCACCGAAGATGATTTCCTGCGCTACTACAGACGTTACAAACAGCAGAATCCAGATCGATTTCATACAAACTACGAAGAACAAACCAGTCCACTCAATCGCGTGACTGATATCCTCAGTTCAATTATGCCAAATAAAAAGTGAATGTACCCACTGTGTATAATACGGCCGATAAGTCGTGGCCGCTTTCAAGCTAGCTGTAGACGACTGTGCAGATTTTATTTTAGGATTTTTTTATTACTTTCGATTACTTTCACCGGATTCTATGAAACATAAGAGTTCAATCAGTTTATCTTTAAGGTGGCCACGACACATCGTCCATATTGTAACTATAGGTTAAGTTTAAAGCTTAAAAGTTATAGTTACATATTTATTTTTAATTTACGTAGGTACATATAAAGGTAAAAAAAAATGTTTTTATTCTTTCTTAATTAAGATGTTTTTTTTACTTTTTCAATTTTAACCTTGTACTATTTTATGTCACCTAACTTAGAAGGTTATTACTTTATTAGTAGTATCGATAGTATTTATAGGTGAAGTTATATATACGTCCATATTTTATATATTTTCATATTTTTTAAATATTATTATCTTAACAATATGAAAACATTTAAAATTGTACGTAGTGTAATTGTGAAACATGTATATGTATAATATGTAATGGACAATTTTTTTTAATGGAAAACGACAACATTAGACAATTTATTAGTAATTTTTTATATGAGAATTAATTGTGTTCTGGAAATATGGATACCATTTTCTTGGGAATAGTCCTCCATTTCGCCCACAACTTTCTGTTTTTACCTACATTCATCCAATTTTGTCTAGTATTTTTTTTAATACCACCATGTTTTTTTCTGACTAGACCCTTCCATCTTGGTTTTGAGCGTGATATATGCCCACCACCATTTTAATGTCGAGGCCTGGATGAGTCAAATATATGAGTTTTTTGTTTTATCTTAATTTTACTATTTCAATTACGTTTTTTTTAACTTCAACTAAGTTTTCTCCATTGTTTATTGAGTGAACTTATTTTTTTTCTATTTTATCTTTAATTTGATATAAAATTCTGATAGTCTTGTCGTTTTCATTTGTATGTCTAACACTAATACACTTATTCACGGATGTATCATAAAATCTAGGATGATATTCTTGCTCTACTTCACTTCAAGGACCGGAAGATATATATAGTAATAGCCACAGTAATTTCACCCTCTCACCAGTATTTCTCGAGTCCTTTTTAAAAGAACGGAAGTGACCCCATCCTCTGTCTCGGGATTGATCACTTCCCCCCTCTGCTATTTAAGGTACAATGGCATGCGCAGTGCGTCTAGTATATGACTAAAATGTTTCTTTCCTAGCAATTCAATGTTTGGTTTTAATCTTACAACAGATTTAGTTGAACATGTTTGAGGCAGTCGTAGTACAGAGGTGTGTGTAGGCGTGTAATCGTAAACACGACAGGTTGTGGGCTCGATTCCCACTCGAAGAAATAAAATATTTGATATTTCCATTTCTTCCCTTTGGTGTCAATGCAATGCTTCCAGAATTCGGCGGAAAGGGGCGAGTGAGTGTCTCAAACTAGGCTCCCTGTGCCTAGCCTGCCTGCTACACGCGGGCTTCAGCGTGAGGCTATAAAAGAGTTTGAACATTAGAAGTATATATCAATTCACGTCTAAGTAAAACACAGTGTTGTGTTATTTTTTTTTTAAAAAGTGTAGAGTATTTTGACTTTAAGTTAACCTATCTCGCCACATGAGAAAAACGTGTAGAGATGTAAAAGAAAATTATGCTACAAGTAAATTAGAACTTCAGCTTCACGCTGTATCCCGCACACAGCAGGGTAGGCCGAGGAAACATAGTGATAAGACACTCCGTTCTCCACTTTCTACTGAATAAATTAGAACTTAACTTGTTTTATATTCTCCTGTAGGTTGACACGACCTTACTGAGAACTGACCCTGTATTAGTTTAATTATAATAATTAAATATAAAGCTTTTTACTCACATATTATACAATACAAACTTGGAATAAAGTTTAAGAAGTGAAAGTATTTATTCTTTTATTTATTATGAATTGGAGATTGGATGAATTTCGCTACGTAATTAGTATACGTTTTTATTTTACATATATTTTCCTAGCCCCGTTATAATGTGAATATTGATTTAATATCTCAGTTAAAGAAATATAAGTTACAATATAAATAGATAAGGTATCATTTAAGTAATATAACAAAATTAAATCCAATTCTTTTCAGGTAAAATACTAATTTTACCATCGAGTCGTGGAAAGTTAATAGTGTATCAAGATTACACATTTTCCTATACAAATTTGAAAAATAAGCGACACCTGCGTTGCTCGAGGGCCTTGAGAGGCAAATGTGGTGCGAAATTGTTGGTGGATGACAATGGGGTAGTTTTAGCTGGATTGTTTGACCACAACCATCCTCCTCCTGTGTTTCACAAAACTAAAGATGGATTATATTTGAAAATTTCTTAATTTGTTTGTATTGTATTAGTAAATAAGAAACTAGTTGTTGCCACAATTTTCTTTGTAAATATTTCATCAGCTGTATGCCTTTAGGCTTAATAAGGAGTCTAGCCGAATAAGCATGAGAAACCTGCACTGGCTTCTTATTCTTATAGCTACGTTTAATATGAATTTCATAAAAATATCTCAAAGGTTAAAAATAAAAAAACAATAGAATCATACTTTTTAAAAAACGTATAAAAATTTGAACATAGCGGCTTTTTGAAAAATATTTTTCTTTCTTTAAATATGGTATATATAAAAACAATACAACCATGTTAAATATAATTCACTAGAAGCCAGTGCAGTAGATTGATGATTTGATGAAACCTTCGAGAATGTTCTGATAACCTTTTGAAATTCGACTTATTATTGTGACTTTGTAATAGCTTTAGATGCTTTCCCTAAGCTTTTATTACTTAATATATGACAAAACATAAAGAAATATTGTGTTTCATCTAAGAATGCATGTGTTTTTTTTTACTTACGCTATTTGTATACATATCGTCTGTCATTGTTAACAGTTAACAATGACGGATGTAAACTTGCGACCATATTCGTGGTGCAGTACTGGCCTTGGTACGCTACTAGCGTGATGTGCTCAAGACATAATTTTTTAATATTATTTATTCTTAGAGCCCAGGCGGGGCGCAGGGGCACAAAGTGTGACTGTAAAACCGATTGGTTGTGGCTTCGGGCCCCACTTGATAAATAAAATATTTACTTAAAAATATATTTCCATTTCTTCGCTCTGGTGTTGAGGCCAAGCGCAGCGTTGAGTTCTGCCACTCAACACGCAATACCTCCAGAATTCGGCAGAAAGTGGGGAACAGAGTGTCTTAACACTAGGTTTCCTCTACGTACTCTGCTGTGTGCGTGAAGTGATCGTGAAGCTGAGAATAAAAATTCTTAATTGTCAACAAAATGCTTTATTTTGTTGACAATTACGAATTTTAGACACTAAATATTTATTTACATTTTATAAATAATTAAAAGAATATTAATAAAAATATTTCCACTAATAGAGAAGAAATAGTTAATATTAGTTATATTTTTCTTATGACGCCGTCTAGCGCAGGGGCACAAGGGCGTGACTGTAACGCGACGGTTTTAGGTTCGATCCCGACTCGGGGCAATGAATTATTATTTATTAATATTTTCATTTTCTTCACTCTTGAGTTTTGCCTCTCAACACTCGAAATATTCGGCGAAAAGTGGGGAACTGAGTGTCCTAATACTAGGTACCCTCTGGCTACCCTGTTATATTCGGGATACAGCGTGAAGCTGATAACTTTTTTAAAGCTATGATTATGAAACGTAACTAAAAAATAAATTGATTTCAATTTTGAAGTTATACTCGTAAAAGGAATATTTGTTTAGATTAAAGTAAATATTGTAATTAGATTGATTAAAACTGTAGAAACTGATATAACGTTAATTTTTACTTGTTTTTTTATTATAAAGTAAAAATATATATCGGTAGCGGCAGATACGACTTGTTTAGTCGTCTTAATTTATGTTCAATTTGTTGATTGTGTAAATGGTTTTTTTTTTAAAATTTTGTTATGTACTTATGTATTGTTCTTTCTTCTCAAAATTTAAAAAAAATATAAGCATAATTAGTTATGATAAAAATGTTAAAGGAAAAAAACTTTTATACTGGTCCTCTGGTGTAACCTAAGTTTTTATTACATATCTAATTTAAGCTCACTTTACTATTTTTGTATAATAAATTAAGACTATTAGGCATTAAAATTATGGTATATAAATTTTTCTCTCGCGGTATTCAGTTTTGCTTTTCAGCGCATTTTATTCTCTAAAGTCAATTTTCTAAATACGCGCCTTTGTCGCGACCAATATTGACCAATGACGACTTAAATGACATTTGCCTACACCTTTTGTAAAATCTTCTTCAAGTGATTGTACTCCCGCTTCTTCCAAAAAAAGCTACCAGTCTACGTTGAAAATTGACAAATGCAAGAAAAGACTGGTACATAAAGAAAATTGGATAGTAAACAAATATAAAACTAAAAAATCAGGAAAAATGTTATAGAAATCATAGAGGAAAACAAATAGGAGAGAAGCAATTAAAAACATCGTGTAATAATAATAGTCGTATGAAATAACCACGAAATTCAGGGAGAGTTAGCGTAAGATAATTTTCGATAAATTCTGGAGTCTCGGAGACCGTCAAAAACAATGGCAGTTTGTTATTATATACACGCAAAAATTGGCGAAACGCCGTCAAACGACTGAAGTAATTAAACATGATCGCAGAAATACTTTTAACTATTTTCTTGCTACTCAAGATAAGCAAAAAATAAAGGTATGTGAGACTATGTTCTTGAATACGATTTCTATGAGTGAGAAAGTTGTGACGACATCGTGGACTAAATATGATGGGGAAATGCTGGAGGATAGACGAGGCAAATATATACATAGAAATAAGGTAATAGATGAAGCTATGGTCAGAAGTGTGTGTGATCACGTCAAGTCATTTTCTTTGGTGGGGTCCGATTATGTCAGAACAAATTCAAAGAAATTATATTTAGAGGTATTAAAAGTGCCTCTCAAATATTTGATTTGTATCGTGAATGGTTTAACGTTGGAAAATATAGCAGTAAAGCATCAACAAAACGACAATATCGTGATATTCTCAACAAGGATTTTAATATAGAATTTCACAAGCCTAAAAGTTATATGTGTGATCTTGAAATGGTCTGTGTGTGAAAAAGCGTGTTTTTAGTTTTTTTTAACTATTGAATTATTGTTTATTCATTCAATTATTACAATTTACGCTTGTAATTTAATGTTAAATATTTTTAGTGTACTATATAATAACTATTTATTTACTTTTATTGCGTATTCATATTTGTATTAGAAATAATGTCTAAATAAACTCAGAACAAAAATCAGTATAATTTTATTGCATCAACACTAGAATTCTAATATCTAAGTAACTTATTATTTTTTAGTTTTATTTTCCGAAGAATACATTTTTACCCCACATAATATTTTTTTTGCAGAAAAATTACTATTCCTGCCAACGCTACGTAGAAAAATACCAATGTATAGAAACTTTACGTACTCATATGGAAGTGATAAGAGGTATCTGCGTTGTTCTAAATACGCGAGTCTCAAATGTTCAGCGAGGTTGATAGTTAACCCTCAAGGGTTTGTGCTAAGAGCTAACAGTAGCCACAATCACCCCGCTCCGGTGTTTTTCAGGGCCAACAGTGGTATTTATTATGAAGGTTAATTTTATGTGACTAAAGTTATGTATATTTTCATTTACTCGATCTGGTAAATGAAACGCGGCGTTGGTTTCCGCTTAACACTCAAAAAAGTGAGCAATGGACTGTCTTAACACTGGGTTCCTTCTGGCCAGCCTGTTATGCGGAAATATTAAGCTGTAAAAATACATATATTTTTCATACAGTGCAAAGTTAGTTACATATATAGTTTTACTTAAATTATTCAAGAACAAGAAATGTGTAACTTGAACACAGGTTGTTTTTTTTTCTTCAAATTTACATAATTATGATTTATTAAAATAATTATGATTTATAATAATTAAAAAGCTTTAATTAATAATCTTATATGCAAAATGAATGTAGTATTAAAAAGTATAAAAAATTTGTATATATATATTTTTCATTATTATCTTCAATTTCTATTTATATTAGAGTTGTTGCTACAAGTGTACCTTCTACCTTACAAGGGTCTATGTGTAAATCTAAATGTAATTATATTAAATTTATAGTAAACTAAGAAGAAAAAGATATATTTTAAAGTATTATACATTAATGCAAGCTATGCATTGTTTATATTGTTTTATAGTTATTGGGTTCAAATTTTATTCGGTTATTTTTTTCATTATTAAATAGTTACTTATAAGTAACTATTTCTATGTATTTGCGTTTTGAGAAGACAAACCACCGACATCTTTGAAAAGAGGATAAAATTTGAAAATTGTTGGAAACTAGCAGAACATACATATATTTTTTAAAATATATTTGTAACTGCTAATGTGTGATTAATTATACATTATAATTCATATTATAAAACACATAATGGCGCATTTTCACTTTTCGAAATACTGCAGGTATTTCTGTATATATTGACCTATTATTTAATTTATTAAATTAGAAAAATATTTAATTAGAAAACGTATAAAAATTTTAACGTAGCGGGACTCGAACCCGCGCCTCC
>DWAE01002379.1:0-10238 GCA_018237945.1 Heliconius sapho | reverse complement strand
ATTTCATCTCTTCGAGTGGGGATCGAACCCACAACCAGTCGGTTTTGCAGTCACATTTCGTGCCGCTGCGCCACGACTGGCCATCATTATTATATTATATTTATTTACAGTAAACTCAGAATCCTTACCATCTATCCGTTAATTAAATTTAAACCACCCAATTCAACATACATATTGTCAAGTTTTGAATGTAAAACGTGTGGTATTCAACTGGAAACAGTTAAAGTTAATCTTTTCATTGTTAGTTCAAAGTTTGTTTCATTATCCTGGAATCAATTAAAACAATTGTCGAACTTTAACTCTCTATAATGTAACTACAAAGCGCGGAATATATTAACATAGCGTGGTGGGGACGAGTTTTGAACTAGTTACTAGCTATAATTGTTATGCAGTGACTATAACCACAAAAGTTATGGGTTCAAATTCAACTCGTGGAAGTGAAAATAAAAAAAAATGTGTTAGATAGTCTATTTATTGAGGAAGGCTCTTATTAAATTATGATAATCCTTTCGATGTAGGTTAATGTACTTTAATTTTTGTCATTTGTGTTAAATAACCCTTAGTTATCCATCCATCGGTCCATTTGACCGCGCAGGCGAAGCTTCTGGTAAAACCTAGTTTTAATATAAAATTGATATCTCGTGTCTGAAAAGACTTAGCGGAGAGTTTGATACCCACTCTCTAAAATAAGAAACAAAATGTCTTAACAATAATTTAATCTGCCTACACCATTGAGAAAAATGCGTACAGCTGAAAATTGTATGTAATGATTATGATTAAAGGTTTGAACTTCATTAGACTACTACTAGATTTTGCGGTTTTGGTTAACCGAAGTATGGAGTTAGGTTCAGCCACTTCGAAATGCCGGTATGTTTGTAAATATGGTGAACGGCATAACTAAAATTTCTACGCTAATTTCATTTAGTTACTGTTGGATTCCCGTTTGGAATTATTAATGATTGATATTTTTTCATTTGATCGCTGTAATAAAAAAATATGAAGCCCACTCGTGTCATAATGTTGCGAAAATTGAGCTGTGCATTGGGGAGCAGAATGTCTTACCACTAGGTCCCCTCTGCATACTCTGCCCGAGCGAGAAATGTGTGAAACTATTTTTTAAAATAGATTACTCAGAGGTGGCATATCAATAAAATCTCTTTTTTACAAATTGTCTATGTGGTAGTAGCTACCTTTACTACTTATATGTTCTCTCTGTCCATATGTAAACATTGCGTGTTGTTGCAGAACTTTGCAAATCCACCAACCATCACGAAGTCTACACCTCCTATACGTTAACTTATTTTTCTCTTGTTTTACTTTAGATTCACGCTGTATCCTACACTTAGTGGGGTAGACAGATGGAACGTAAGAACCAAGTTTAAGGCACTCCTTATTATTCATCTGTTTCTCACTTTCCGCCGAACACTTGAGGCGTCGACTGGCTGAACACCCGTAAACAGAACGGGAAAATAAAAAGGAAAAAAATATTTCTTTCTCCCATTGGGAATCAGATCAACAACCGTTCCGTTTATAGTAAGTTTTGAATTTCACAAAATTTAAAAAAAAATTGCAACATACAATACGGTCGGAAATAGGCGGCCATTAATTTCTAGTAAGGACATTAAGGTCTAGTGTAAACTATTAATCTGATACGAGAGATCTGTTCAACTAACTAACTAATTATATAAGTAGGCTAACAAATTATATAAGTACTTTATTAAATAACAACCACTATTTATAATTAACTATTCTTATCAATATTTCGATTTTGGTGCAACAATGGCGTATTTGCATTTTTTTCAAATAGGTATTGCTGGAGAAAAAAACTTGTAAATAGTCTGACTGCACTGCTGTCTGTAAATACGATGGTTGTAAATTCGAATCCCATTTTATTTAATTATTTACATTTCCTCACCTAGGAAAATCAAAAGGAGTTGAGTTACCTAGCATACAGGGATCTAGGGAACCAGTGTGTAAGAATTTGGGCGGAAAGCGAGAGGAGTAGCTAGATAGTAGATTATTTCTTCTTTTTCTTGTCCTGTTTAAGTAAGATTCAGCGTAAGGCTAAAAAGAAAAAAAACTCATGCAAATTTTAATATGATCTCTCTTACCCTCAAAGACTATAAGAATAGCTAAAATTACAAGTAACTCATTAACAATTCATAGCACGGTCTAAGGCGCGCCCAATTCTGCCCACGACGCTCCAAATTACGAAGCCATAAGGACTTTATAATTTTGCATAATATTTTGAACGTTATCTTATTTTAATTAGATACGTATTTTACAGAAAATTAAAACAAAGTCAAAAGGTTTGTACGCCATCTTACGGCAAGTTGCGTTTTTTCCCGTATAGCACGGAGAGATATATAGTGTATTCAATTTAAATCAGTGATTCCTGAGATTAGAGAGTTCAACCAACCAAACTTTCAGCTTTATATTATAAGAGTCTAGTATAATATTTTATTTATGTATTTATATATTCTTTATTGCACTATAAATAAAATAAACAAATAAAATAAAGTTACAGAAATGAGGTTAACAAAAGGTGGACATATCTCTAAAAGAGATTTCTTCCAGGATCACAAAGTTGTGCAATATTCGAAAAGATTTTTTATAACAAATACGATATATAAAAAAATATACCTACATATACATACATACAAACATACTTACATGAATATATACATACGTACAAATATATATACATCCATACATATTATACAATACATTAACACAAATATAATTATGAAGTATTTTTTCTTTAATCGTCAATGATAAGTACTGTCTAATTCTTTGATAAAATGCTCTTTTAATGATGCTCTAAAGGACACTATAGATGAGCTTTCATGGATAGACTTGGGAAGCTTGTTCCAAAGTAATGCAGCATGTACGGAGAAAGACTTTTGCATAAATTTTGTGTTACTCTTGAGAATGTCCAGCTTCGGAATGACACATGATCTCCTTGTGCAAGTGAGACTGCTAAAACACTAAGAGCTGTTAAAAGTATGAGTAGTATATAGATTTAGAATAATTTTCACACATGCGCTGTTCCATTATACATTTCATCCCCTATAATGCAGTTTATATTGAGTGGGAAGCGCAATTAAACGGATTCTGTTATAACACCTACACCTACATTTCGATACAACTACTCAAATACGTAGGTTGTAAGCACACGGCTGGCTACTGTCAATAGTCCAACTACAATTACAAACAAATCATATCTCTCTATAATATATTCTTCTTTTACGCAACATTGACTCAGTACATCAAAATAATTGTAAGTACTGTTCTGTACATTTCAAGAAAAAAAGGAAATCTTATAGGATCACTTTGATGTCCGTCGGTCTGTGTGTAGAAAATAAATATTAAAAACTTGTATTTTTTCTTAGTGCATTTAATATAGTAGTTTGTATTTCGTGTATATGTTACGGGTAATGCTGGAACATGGTTCCAGCATTACCCGTAACATAAACAGTAACATAACAGTAACAGTAAACCTAATATTATACGGGTATATTTAGGTTAGGTCCGAAATTTTTTGGAATAAATTTTAATTCGGTATTTACCCATACTCGCCTGAATCTACCCAAAGCAAAAAGGTTGGGTAATGTTAGGTTAATAAGTGGAATTAAAAAGAAGTTATTATTTGTTGAAGTAACACAATCTACTGTAGCATTTTGAATTGAAAAATTTTCCTGCAGCCTTACAGGAACACTTCTTTGTAGTACATCTAGATTTGTAATTACCTCTTATATAGCCTTGACCCCATGAAAGCGATTGATTATTTGCAAGTTCTCTTAAGTGTTTTTTATTTCTGGTGATATATTTTTAATATCAATGATTTTATTCTGACACACAGAAAACTGATCCCTTGAGAATATTTCCTCGGTAGTTCCATGGACGTTTCCTAGCCAGATCATCACATATCGACTCTTACCGATTTTACTTGACAAAGTTTTCAATTAGATAGAGCCTTCACTTACTGTGGGATTTAAGATATTATAAACGGATATTTGAGATATCCAAAGGTAAGAAGGTAAATCACTTACCAGGTAAACGAACTGGTCGATTTTTTAACATTTTTATTGAGTAATTGTCATTGTCATTCCATGTTAAGAAAACAGGTATAAAAATGTAAACGTAACGAGTTTTGAACCCAGGCCTCTTGGAAATGTTCGACGATTGAAAGGTATATATCATTAAAAGGCAATGTAATTAAATATTGTTCAGCCGTTTGCTTCTTTTTTTACAAAAAAAAAAACAAGATTCCCTCTGCCTACTCCGGTAAGTACCTATATTAACACAGTCACCTTGCAATAATTGTAACTTGTTTGTTCATATAATCAAATTGTAACCGTATATTGGAATAGCATTCAGAATCTTAATTAGAATTAGAATGAGCGTACAGCGCTGTTTATCGTCAGCGAGCGTTCGTTTCAACATCAGAAAGAAATTATTAGACGCACGCCATATGTTTGCCAATCTTAAATACGTCTTCACTTAGGTCCATATTCTCTAACATTTTAGAAGAATTCGCCGCGGCACAGACTGACCGTAAAAGCGACGGTTGTGGGTTTTCTTCCCTTCGGTAACGAGACAGAGCGCGGAGAGTTTTCTTAGTTATATTTTTTCCTTTACCTGCCGCGGTCCAGTTTGTCGCTTATAGAAGAGTCCCTTGGCACCCTAGGGCCTGACCTGACTCCGAGAGGTTTTAGTGGGTGTTATGAATGACCTACAGTGCATAAGCCCAGTCCCACATAAGCCGTTCGAATCGCCACTCGGAGTTGGTCGGTATTTTCCTTCACAATAAACACTACTGCTGTTAAGCGCACATAAATTTGTTTTTTATAATATAATATCAAAAATATTTGATATTTATGGCATCTTCTTGAATTACGCTATTTTGTTATATTAAATATAGCAAAATCCGTTGCATATTTTTAAAGACTAAAGTCTATATTGGTAAGCACTCCCACAACTCGCACCCCTGCATCACAACTTGTATAATACAATCTAGGTTTTTTTATAAAAATATATTGGTGGGAGTGCCCTCCAATATACACTTTTTGTTTTACTTTCTAAAATGCAAAGATGACCAATACAATATATTTTTGCGACTGTAAACGCGATAAATTGTGAATTCGATTGCCACCCGAGAAAATAAAATATTTCATATTTTCATTTCCTCGCTCTGGTATCGAGGCATGCGTAGCGTTAAGTTCCGCCACTCAACACACAGCTTCCAGGATTAACCGAGAAGGGAGGAACGAAAGCGTCTTAAAAGGAAAAGAGTGTCTTAATACTTCCGATCCCTACTACGAATCCTCAAGACATTGCGTGTTGAGTGGCAGAATTCCACCTCGCACTATGTCTATATCAAAAGGAGACAGGAATTTGTTGCCCAATAGAGGTAGAATCCCTAACCTAAGCTTTTATGTTCAGACGCCATCACACTAATCCACGACGGCCTCAACTTCTTTATCATAACGAATATCTCGTATGTCAAAGTTCAAAGTACTTTGAGCGGCATTTGAACCCGATATCTCTACTATACGATACGATGCAATAGAGGCAATGAAAATTCTTTACTTCTTTGCTCATATCTATTAGTTTTTTTATAATATATATATTTCTACTCCGAGCTTCTGCATGTAACTAGAAGCTAGTCGTAGCGCAGAAGCACAAGTCTGTGACTGTAAACGTGACTGGTTGTGGGTTCGATCAGCACTCAAGTAAATTAAATATTTACTTAAAATTTATATTTTCATTTCTTCGCCTGCCTTTCTTTGTGTAGGGTACAGCGTGATTCTGATTGTGCAAATAATGCAGACATTTGACAGAGTAAAGATAGACGAAACCCATAGAAAAAAACTAGTGCTACAACGATGATTCGTAATGATTTTGTTATAATCACAAGAAACTAAAAAACGCTTCACGCTGTATCTGAAAGAGTGAAGAAATTGAAATAATTCAGTTATTTCCTGGATTGGGAATGAAATTCACAACCGTTGTGACTGCAAGCCAGAAGCTGTGCCACTGCGCAACGACGGCCTCAGATTTATCAGTCTATTAAAGTACGTACTTTATTATCTACAAAATAAAACGAATAATTGGTACTAGTTATCTTAACTAAGTAAATAATATAATATACGTAACCTACATTACAGTCAGTTTTACAACTTCATAAACTCGATACAAAAAACAAAACACAAATTAAACATAATACTATAAACGGAACCTAGCGTTAGAACACTCCGCTTCCAATTTACCCCCAAATTCTGGACACATTGTGTGTTAAGTGGCGGAACTTAACCTCGCCCTTTGCCTCGAGGCAAAGCGAAGAAATGAAAATATAAATTTAAGTAAATTTTTCATTTTATCGAATGGGAATTTAACCCACAACCAGTGGCGTTTACAGGTACATACTTAAACTACATATATGTTTTATTACAATTTAAACAGAATATACAGTCGAGTACAGTATAGGTAGCGCAGCACAGCGTGCGAGTGTAAACGCTACGGTTGTGGGTTCGATTCCCACTCGAGGACGAAGTAATTGTTATTACTTCGCCAATACGAACGACGTTGATTTCCACCGCTTAACGCAACATGCTTCAAAAATTTGGCGGTACGTGGGTACGGAGCGTCTTAACCATGGGTTCCCTTGGCCTACTCAGCTATATTCCGAATGCAGCTTGAAGCTATGTATAATTACTTTTCTAACTTCATCAGCTTGACCCAAATATAAAACACAAATAAAATACAATAATATATATATACACATATAATAACAATATCAACATACACTAAATCACATGCAAATAAACAAAATTGTTCATACTGACAGCAGAAAAAAGATAAATTTAGAAACTGTAAAATACAAGCGTTCATGCGTTTTTCGTAAAACAGCATATGTTTACTTTTACCTTATCGTAGCCTTCGAGTGAAATAATAACACTCGGTGCGCTATCAGATCACTATTAAAATAATATATTTTTATACATAGAAGAGGAGGCAATTAAATACTAGTGTTGAGATACTCCGTCCCTTACACACCGCCCAACTTCAAAGTCATGGCGTGTGGATTAGCGGAACTTAACGCCGCGCTTTGCTCTGTTGACCAGAGCGTCAGACTCGATTTATTCCCCCGAGTTGTAATCGGACCCACAACCGTCGCGTTTACAATCTAACGATGTATCGCTACGCCAAGTCGGCCTCAAAAATTAAAATAAATATTAATAAATAATAATAAAATATTACTTACCAACTTTTTACAGACAGACGCACATATCCACTTTAATCACAACAACACGAAGTAAGTTTATATATATAATTATGACATATTATGACAGCAAATTATTTTTTTTCGTGTCAAAATTTTTAAAGGCAAACATCACAAAGCTCGAGAGCAAAAACACATGGATTTACGGAAAATTTGTGAAAAATCCGGGAAAAATCGACAACCGCTCACTACAGCGGATGAACTAGTACTGTAAAATGAAACTGAACAGAGCTGTATACAGCAGATCTATAAGAGAAAGTACATATATCTGTCCTTTTCAATCGTACACGTTCCATTCTACCATCTCGCTCAGTTCATTATCCTGGCCACTTACAAACCAAAAAACGTCTGACAAAAATATCGAATTACACACTCACTACGCGTAGAATGGAACACTATGTTTTTCCAAAATAAACTTTATTGGATTTATTATTATAACTGCTGAAATTTTCACTATTTTAGCGAAAAATAAACTATTTCATATATTTTTTTTATTAATTTTCTTATGAGAGTATTGCAAAAATGTTATTTAAATTCAAAATATTCTGGCTGAATACAAATTGATCTTTTTGTTTAGTTGTTTTTGATTTTTTTGAGAATTTGGCGGGAAACAATACTGTCAAATATGTCAGTGACATACCAGTTATAAATCCGTTAGAGACGTATATAACAATAAAGTTATTATAGTAGTATATAAATACTATCGACTTTTTTTTAAGCTTTTACTTTTACTTGGCTTACCAAGTGCTAAGAAACTGTGTTCCCCACGCACCGCCAAATTTTTGAGACTTTTCCTATAAAATGGGGAAACACAACGCCGCGCTTTGATCGATCCTGTATTGAGTTATTGTTTTAGCATCACTAATATTTTTTTACTTTTATTGTCCATATTATTGAATTGTTATGACAGTATGTAAACAATTAATTAAATGTATGTCTCTAATTTCAAAAGATTTTGCTCGTTGTTTATGAGTTTTACTTTACAAGAATATTAATTTTATCAGTGTTTTCTTTTTTAGTGATAAAATTTTTAAGAATGAATTTAAAAAATCTATTCACGTCCTCACAATTTTCCTGCACAGTTTCCTGCTGTGCAGAAAAATTATTAAGATACTCTGTTTCTTTGTGTACCACTTTTTCGATCGCCAAATAATGGAAACGCCGTCCTTCGCCTACCAGAGTTCAAAGCGGGGAAAAGAATGGAAAACCAACAAGCAACTACCGCTTTTGCAGTTTTTTTTAGTTAGTTTTGCGACGGCCCCCATTATAGAAATAAAATATGGCACATTTTGTAAATTATAATATAAAAAATATCCAAATAATTTACTCAATTTATATCTAAACAGAATAGAAGAATACAGATTACACAAGTCCAAACAGGAAACATGTGTGTTTTTACCAAAATTGATATCAGTCGCTAAGCAATACCATTTACCGGGATGAAATGAAAATTATCTAAATAAAATGAAAATTTGTTCAAATACTTCTATCAAATACATTTTACAAATATGAAAAACAAGATACACACTCGAGAAAGATTCCCACTCGAAGAAATCAAATATTTAATACTTTGATTTCCACGCGCAAATAACTAGGCAAAGCGCGCATTGCCTCCAGAATTTGGAAGAAAATAGGGAACAGAAGTGTCTTAATGGGAACGGAGTGCCTTAAAACTAGATTCCAGGGTTAAATCTGCCTACCTGGCCATGTGTGTGATACAGGATGAAGGTAATAAAAAATATCAATAAAATATATAATAACGTAATATTCTGTCCTATTTATTTTTGAGGCCAGTCGTAGCGCAGCGGAACGAAGTGTGACTGGTTGTGGGTTCGATCCCCACTGGAGGAGATGAAATATTTACTTTAATTTCAATTTCCATTTCTTTGCTCTAGTGTCGAGGCTAAGCGCGGCGTTGATCTCTGCCACTCAACACGCAATGCCTCCAGAATTCGGCAGAAAGTGGGGAATGGAGTGTCTAATCACTTCGTTCCCTCTGCCTACCCTGGTGTGTGCAGGATACAGCGTGAAGCTGATTTAGATTTAGATTAATATTATAAATATATAAATAAGAGAGGATGGATGGAAAGATATTATAAATGTATAAATAATATAATGTATACATCAAAATAATCAACATAAGCTACAATTTATGTAAAAAATTTATATAATTTAGCTTTATAATAACAATAAGCTTAAACTGACGCAAGCGCGTCTAGATTGCTAGCGCGGTAAGTATGATATAGTGACTATTAGTTGGCTCGGCATACGGTGTCCTGCCGTGCCATGAATGGGCTGGAAAACTTTAGGCCTATCGGAACGGAAACAAACGAGATTCTTGATTTACTTCTTAATTATACTACTATTAAAAAGATGTAAGTTTGCTTATAAAAATTTTAATACAATACTTATGAGGCTGCCGTGTGAATGTAACGCAACGTTTGTGGGTTCGATCCCTACTCGAGGGAGTAAATTATTATTTCTTAATCTTTTCATTTCTTCGCTGTGGTACGATGGCAACAGCCCGGCGTTCAGTTCCGCCCCACAACATGCAATACCTCTAAAACTTCGGCGTAAGGTGGGAAACATAGTGTCTAAACCCTACGTTCCCGCTAAAGCTGATTTGATTGATATAGGTACGTATATTATTATCTTTACATAATTTGTTACTTAGAAGTTAGAACTAGGATGATATCTCTGAAGGTCACACATCATGTTTTATCCGTGATTTTATCTTTTTATTTATCATTTGTAAATTCGACGTTGAGTAAATATTTAAATTCTACAGTAAAAGAGATTAATAAGTTGGCGTGGCAAACCTTGAAGATGGATTTCTGTAAATTTAGGACTCTAAAAGACGAATCGTTGGACCAAACAGGCCAGGCTGACAAATAATCAAGATTTTGTGCCGTGTGATCCCGGCCTAGAATAGGATCATCCTGGTACTGGTGGT
>DWAE01002378.1:0-10239 GCA_018237945.1 Heliconius sapho | reverse complement strand
TTCCCTCTGCCTACCCTGCTGTGTGCGGGACACAGCGTGAAGCTGATTTATTTTTTTTATTATACTTATACATTTCTTTTTTCTCAACTACACGTTATTTCTCCGCTCTCCGCCCGAATTCGACACTTTATGTGTAGAAGCCGTCGTGGCGCAGGGAGCACAGTGTATGACAGTAAACGGAACAGTTTTGGGAGAATGATTATATTTGAATTGTTTTCATTTGTCCGGTCTAGAAGACAAAGCGCGGAGGTCATTTACGCATTCAAAATATGCATGCTGAGTCTGGAAAAGTCAACTACAAGTAAGTAACGGAGTGTCATAACATTAAGAACCCTTTGCCTACCGCGCTGCGCGCGATTAAATGCGAACCTGCGCTATATAACGGAATTAAACGCCGCACAGCAACATAAAAAAGTGTACCTATCTACTAATAAAAAATGTACGGAATGAAAAAGAAAACAATTGTTAAGCAACCAATATCAGCACAATCGTCACTTACATGTTATCTTGGTTAGCAAATAATTAATGTTGTAATTGATTACTTTAATCCGTCCCCAAGTTTATGCAGGACGGTTGTGTTCCGCAGGTTCCCCCGCTTAGCTACCGTACCCGACTTCTCCTTCTTATTATAAGTAATTAAACAAATGAACTCTCAGATATATTCAGTAGGATTTAAGTAGCATTAATTACGTAACGGCCGCCGTTTTATTTATCTATTGTATTTGCTTTTCTAGGCCGTCGTGGCGCAGCGGAACAGCGTCTGATTGTAAAAACGACAATTGTGGGTTCGATTCCCATTCAAGGAAATCAAGTATTTATTATTTTGATTGTAACTTGTAACGAGACAAGGCGCATTCGGAAAGTGCGAAGAGGATGTGTTTAAGTAGTAGCTAGTATTAATACTAGGTTTCCTGGATCCTTTGCCTACTCTGCTATTTATAGGATACAACATGAAGCTAAAAATATATATTGTACCCAGATATATAGATAATTATAACGATTTCGAAACGAATATTTAAAATGGCGACAAGCAAAGCCCGCTATCAAACAATATTTGGCAAAATATATATGCAATCAATCACAGTAAAGATAAGCCTTGTGTCATTCACATACGCGTATCTGTTCCACCTGGCGAGTACTTCAGTATCAAAATATGTAATTTTTTCACATTTCCACATAAAATAACAATAAACAGACAAATTTTTCATATTAATTTAGTATTAAAAAAATTATCAGTGTATTTAATACTTAACTTAAAATCTAATCATTGAATCAAAAGTGTAATGTTATTTATCTGGCCAGTGTAGAGGCAGTGTCAGTGAAGCGTTTGTACGGTAATGTGTTCCTTAACTTGTGGTATTACCACGACGGTGGTGGGAGTCGTGCTGGTGGCCGTTGCCAGCTATGTTAGTTTCGGTTTGGTGCCTATGCTGGTCAACAATATTATTAAAAGCGTAAGTGGACTTTTGCTTAGCTTCACGTTTCAGTTTATATTGCTGGGTTGGTTGAGAGAACTTGTTGTCACACTCCATTTTTCATTAGAGAACGAGTGTTGAATGGCGGAACTCAACGTCGTAATTTAAGTGATGTTTTTTGTTTTTCTACTCTGTTGGACTGATTTTGTTATGTTAATTATTAAGTAATCTCTAACCTATAATAGGTTATATATACATAGCTTATCCTATGTTTTGAATTTGATTCGATTTTTTATTAATTATCAAAGGCCGTTGGCTTCAATAACAGGAAATATAAAAAAAAATAATATGAAAAATTTTTGGTTTTAGTTTGACTACAGAAAATAGGACGTCGAATTTTATAAACAACGTGCAATATCTTCATTTTTTATTTTATTTATATTAGGAATCAAGCAACGTTTTATATGTCAAATATTTAAATTAATAAAGTTATTATCATCAATGTGTTTTACATTGTGACATCTAAATCCAATTTTTTGACAGTATTCATTTCTCCTTTTCGCCTCTCTCGAGGGATTATTAAGTTTGGTAAATTTTATTCACAATTTCACGTGAAAATCGTTGTATAAAGTATCTATAAGGATGTATAAAAATTTGTACAATTTTTTTTTATCTCCATATACTTTCAGCTTTTTTGATGATCATAGATTTAGATTTTAACTGTCGTTTGATTGAAATTTGTAAAATGATCGTCTTATTAATTTATTTTACGTACTCTCACTTGCAAATACATAATTAACTTATAGTGGGTCCCGGACGGGAGGGGCGTGCTCTAAGTCAAATAATTTTATCCAAAATAAGAAGTTATGTAACGACAAACAATTTACCACCAGTTCAATAAAGTTAATGGCGTAGACCTAAAAAGAACCGGCGCAAGAAACGAGGCGGGACTTTTTTTTAGTAAGATGTAACATATAATAACAATATAATAATAACATGAGTTGTGAAGAAGATTCAATGTATATACACTTTTTGCATGCTTTTCCTATAATATTGACTAGGTGTCAAATAAGGAACTAGTATATATCCAATAATACACCAAGATCAATGGTTACGTATCAAATAATCGAATAAAATGGAAAATTTAATTCGATCAGGGAATCAATAAAATTTTTGGAAAGAAGAGTGTCTTAACAAAAAGCTCTAGTTATTTATCCTGCGATATTTGAAAATAAAAACAAAAAAAAATAATTTTGAGGCACACGTGCGTGTCTGTAAATGCAACAGGTTGTGAGTTCGATGACCATTCAAGGAAATGAAATATTAGATATTTTTATTTCTTCGCTCTGGTGCCGAGGCAAAGCGCGGCGTTGAGTTCCGCCACTTAACACAAAAAGGCTCCAGAACTCATCTAAAAGTGAGGAGCGAGCGATAAAAAGAATAAAGTTTCTCTACAGAGTTGCTACATAAGCAAATTGTAACAATCGTGTAAAAGTTTCGTCGTAGCTCGATAAAAGCGTACGGCTTAGTGGTCAAAGCGCAAGGACGGTTTCCAAGAGGTTTTCTCCGCAATTTTCATATGTTTTTTTAAAATAATAATATATGAAGAGAAAATAAAACAAGTTGAAAATATAGATACGTAAAGAATATACAAACATATTATGATGTGTGCAATATAAATTAAAAATCGCGAACGTGATATCACGTAGGTCCAAGTTATATATCTCTATAAACTCATAGACGTAGTGCCAATTTCACTCCTGGCTGTTAAAGTCCTGGACAGCCTCATCTGCCAGACAAGCTATAATGTTTGGTTTCACAAGTCTCGAATACCAGTATCCAGTAGATAAACATTACATTTACATACTTATTTGTAATTTAAAAATGTAACCAATCTTCTCATTGCGGCGGCGATTCGTTGAGTACTCGGGGCGGCGTTGAGTTCTGAGAGCAAAAGCCTCCAGATTTCGGCAGAAAGTGGGGAATGGAGGTCTTAACACTAGGTTCCATCTGTTTACCCTGCTGTGTGCGGGAAACAGCGTGAAGATGATTTGATTATTAATAAATAAATACTTACGTTATATAAAATACAGTAAATGCCTATTATGAAACATACAATTACGATTGAATTTACAAGGTTTTCTAAATTTTAAAACGTTAAAAAAAGATTTTGCTACAAAAGCCACGAATGGGGCAAAATCTTAAAGATTTTCATAATATGAAGATGAATGGTAATCGATATTTACTTAAAAGAAATAATTTGTAATTTTATCCAGTAGTGGTTTGAGTAAGAGAATAAGCGCTATCCCACTGCTATGTTGGAAAAAAATCTACACTAAGCGCAGATATTTGCTACTAAAACAAGAACCATCTATAAAATCCTATCCAGTACAACACCGATTTCTCAATACTTGAACTGAATATTTCTACAAATATCCTCACAAATAGTTGTTCAAATAAATAGCTTTGATTATGTGTTAAGAGATAAGAAGTATTAATTGTTGCTAGTTTCGCAACCACCACGCACCTAAGCGGACCGCGTGATAGATTAGCGCTATCCGTTATGGAATTTTAGAAGATATTAATATTTTCATTAACTTAATAGAGGATAATTTCCATATATATGTAAATGTTGTTTTTAGGGTCCCTCCCTATTACTAAGGCATCACTTTGCTGTCTGACTGTCTGTATGTCATCAGGCTGTGTCTCATGACCCGGCACGGTTAGCTAATTGACATTTTCACAGATAATGTATTTCTGTTATCGTTAGAATAACAAATACAAAAAATCTGATTAAAATTAATTTAAGGCGACTACCATATAAAAACCGTGATATGTTTTGCCGTTGTTACAGGTAATATATTGCAATGATAATCATATATCACTATCTTTGTAGAATCAAAGGAACGGGAAACGAACCCATAGCCATTGGCAACCGTCCTAGCTCTCTGACGATATAACATACATACATTCTTATCGAGATCGAAATTCTTATACGCTCATAACTTATTTATGTTGTTAACTTCAATGTTAATATCTATAGGAGCGTTTATAGCAGAGAAGGCAATGTTGAGACACTTCGTCCTCGAAGTGGTACCCCATTCCCTCTAAAATGCACTTCAGTGAACGCAGTTCTTTGTGCAACTAGACTGTAAACGCAATGTTGTCGGTTCGAGTTTCCAAATTCGTAGAAAAAATCAAATTTGTAATAATGCAACTTGGAAGAATCCATAAATTAATGTAGATATATCAGTGTAAGATTGATGCATCGTTAGAGTGGTAAGAACTGCTCCCGCAGACGTTGGACAGGTTTCCATCCATTACTTAATTTTGTATTTCATTGTTTATTTGGACTGTGAATGTATTTTTAAGTCTCACGCTGTATCCCGCATATAGGAGTTGTTGCGCGTTGGCAAAGGGTATTTATATTAAAATACTTCGTTTGTTTCGGCGTGTTGCGTGGCGGAACTCAACGCTGCACTCAATCTTATTTGAGCGGGAAAATGAAAATGAATCGTTCCTTCGATTGAAGATTTAACGTACAATCAGATACCAACTAAATTTTATATAACTTTTGAACTTTCATTTTTTTCTTTTCAGGAAGTGCAACTATTCAACGATACGGAACAATTCGAGAGATTCGAACAAGTTCCGTTCTTAGTGGAATTTAATGTGCGCATTTTCAACATAACTAATCCCAATGAAGTACTGGCGGGAGGTGTCGCTGTCGTGAAGGAAGTGGGGCCTTATAAGTACAAGTAATAAGCAATAATTATATATATTATTCCTATATGCATATTTTGTTGATGTCTTCCGCTTTATACTGTACGTGGCAGGGTAGAGCCGGATACTAGTGTTAAAACACTCCGTTCTTCGCAATTAGTGTTTTGAATTCGAGATACCGCGTGTTAAATGATAGAGTACAATGCCGCGCTTCGTTCACCAGAAGGAGGAAAAGAAAGTAAATACAATATTTTTCAAGCGTTTGGTTCGAATTCACAACCTTCGTGACCGTTGACCTCAGTTATTTCATAAATATTTTAATTTTCTTACTTAAGTTCAAAAAAGCATGATGTTATGATCTACGACTCATCACGCTAGGTCGAAGTTACGGTAAAAAAATATTTTGATTTAGAAAATGTATAAAATCACACTATCTTCAAACTTTTACACGGTTTTTTAAATAAAATATATGCTATACTACCTTGTACAAAAATGTCATTAAGCATGATTATTGTTTGTTTGGTCTTAGCGCTAGGTTCTCAACATTGCTATATGTGGGAGTTAAACTAAATTAATTAAAATTTAATAATTATTATTAATCATTAAATTATTAATTCCAGAGCCACACAAAAAAGAGAGATTGAGTCAATCGAAGAAGATACGATTTCATACCGTCGCGTCGACATCTTGGAGTTCGACACTGAAGGCTCTTATCCTTACAGCGTCAACGATACCGTCACTGTGGTCAACGTGGCGTATCACGTAAGTACTCACTTTGTATTGTTTTAGCCGACTTTAAAAGAGAAGGTTGCCTATTTGACCTGCGATATTTTTGGATAATATTTAAGTTTGAACCTGAATATTATTCTATTAAAAGGATCATTCAATTAGGTTTCGAAGCTCGTGTGTAATGTGTATGTACGCATTTCTACTAGGGAGCAGTGGCGAATGGTCAAATTCTTACGAAAGTTAGAAGGTGTCAAATAAAATAATAAGTTCGATCAGACTAACGGTATGAAATTTATGCTTAGTTTTCGCAGCCTACTGTGTTCTCAGTGAATGTTTTAGAATTTATTATTTGCTATATACTAATTATAAAACATGTGCAACTTAAGATTAAAAAAGGTAACCTGATGGCAATGAGATATTATATGGAGACTTCGCCACTGTTGGAGATACGTACAATATAAGTACGTCGGTACTTTATAAGTATTTAAAGTCGTTTTAATTGTTTTAATTAACTTGATTTTTTTTGTGGTTCATTATATAACTGTACAGCCAAAGAGTACCGAGAGTGGTAATATACTACTTCGTTAAATGTGTTTAGTTTTATTATTATATTCGTGGGTATATCTACAGATATTTTCCAAAGTGGACCCCGGTATTTAGTCGCAATAATGTATGTAAACGGTTGTTTATTTTTTTGTAGATTTAGTTTTTTTTTCAAGTTTCAGTTTCCAAGAGCCGCAGGTTTGAGTACCGCTACGTTATAATTTTTATAAGTTCATAAATAAATATTTTTCTTTCCTTAGTGTGGATAACACTTCAAAAATGTAAAAAAAAACAATTTATTTAAAAAATTGCTAAACATTCTAAATTCTAGCTTCGAACTGATCGTTTTATGTAAATTATTTTTGTTTTATTTGGTTTTGCTGTTTTTTTTATTTCAGCCTCAATTTTTTATATTAAAAAATGTGGAGTGCGCACTAAACCATTCTAGGTATTGTCCATTTCTACGCCATGCACACTACCATGCACATCGCCACGTTAATTTTATAATAAACATTCTTATATTATAAAACGAATCAGAACAGAATCAGAATATGTGCATAATATAAGTGTGTTAATTTGAACGGAATATCTTAACAGTAGGTTCCCAGGTTGCCTCTGACTACCCTGTTACGTACGGGATACAGTGTAAAGCTAAAAAAATAACTACAATTAACTCCACCCAGAACTTTATTACAAAAATTCTTTAAGTAAGTTTTGAAGAAAGTTTTCCGCTGCGTGTTCACTGAAATGAAGCCCTGAGGCGACCTCCATACTTCAACACACTCCACTCCACGTCGTTGGCAGACGACGCACGTTGTTATATATGCATTGTAGTAAATATATTGTACATAGCTATAAAATACATAAAAAAAATATTTACAAATTTTAATTGACTTTTTTGGGGCCAGTCGTGGCTCAGGGGCACAAGAGTATAACTGTAAACGTAACTGGTTATTGGTTTGATCCACACTTGAGGAACTGATTTTTTTTTATTGAAAATCAAAGGTCTACAAAACAGGCACACAATAATTCTTAAATCTAAAGTATAGTTCCAATTTTAATTACTGTAGACCGAATATCAGTGATCACATAAACGATATACGGATCAGAAACGTAGTGTAGAGACATGCAATATAATTATAATAAACTATAAATTTAATGTTATTGAGGGGTAGTGCATATAAAGCTTATAAATTTACTTAGATAAGTTATGGAATTAGGGAACCTACCCTACGGTACCTAATTCCGTTCCGTCCGAATCAGAGTATCTGCAGTCAAGTGACTGTGATTTGAATGATTGATTTTGATTTGAGATTCGCTATTACATCTCTCATAAAGGGCATGAAGGCCTAAAATATCTATGTCATTAAATTTAATATTATATAATTCAAGCGCATTGGTGCCCTGATTCCAGCATTGTTTCTATATTCTCGTCACTCGTCTATGTTGACGAACAATCCGAATATGAACTTTAACAGGTACTTGATAACATACTTTTTCAATTATATCTATAAAATCATATTTATTACGACATAAAGTAATATGGTACTGAGCTGTATGCTCGTAGGTCTAGAGGATAAATTTAGCACATTATATTTATCTAACAACACATCATAAGATAACTGACTGTGAGTACATTTATAATGTATACACTTTCTTCTGTGCCATTTCATCACTACTGATTAAGTGAATTCCAAATAACTACGGTGTAGTAGAGATTTATATAAGTTCTGTTATTCTTGTAGTTATTATATGATCTCAGAACGAAGTGACTCATTTTAAACGCCTTATTTACAATGTTTTCACATGAATATCAAAATGAAGCTTGCTATCGAAGGGAATTCCTAAGTCTCTAGTTTATTTAAATCTCTCACAACGACCTACATAAACATTGCAGAAAATGTTTATATAGTTACTTTGAAACACCTAAAAAATTTAATAAAAAATAAGCTAGTAATATAAGCTTTTAGCTTCATAACCCAAATTTGAAGGAAATTCCTTTTTTTAAATATTAAAGTTACTGATTAAAAGGATTATTTTGATAGAATATTTATACGTATCATACACAAGTATCTAATCTAAACTGTGTCCATAGCATAAATATAATTACGTATTTACGCATTTAATGCTTTTTATGGCCAGAAAGAATCTACCGTTTTAAGTATTTATTACAAAGCATTAAATTGAAAAAGTCGATCTGCCAACAATTTTGCCGATTTTTCTGATTATAAAAACTATTCATGAATTTCTATATGTAAAATTATAAAGCTATCAGCATTTCAGTACAGCTTGAAATTTAATTCAGGAATTATGTAATAACGTTTTCTTTTATCAGTTTCACGCTCTATCCCGCAGGGTAAAATAGGCAGGTAGAGTCTAATTTTAAGACTTCACCCGGTTTCACCCAAATTCAAGACATTGCGTGTTCTATGGCAAAAGTAAACACCGTCCTTTTGTTTGCCCAACCAGTGAAATGTATACAGTTCGTTTTGCCGAATAGACATCAAATCTACTAAGTCAAAACAAAATTTTAATTAAGTTACAGGTATACAATATATTTTTTAACGAACCACATTTGTACCTTTATCTAAAGATGTAAGTAAAAATATTTTTAATTAGATAAAGTGATTCTTTATTTCAATGTAGAAACAATATAAACAAGTGTTACAGCCTACAAAGCTCAGATGCGGTTTCAAATAGTTTGCATTAGAGTGGGTCGTTACATGTAAATCGATTTAAAATATGTTAATAATATTCGGTGACTTTGCTTTCTGACTTGTCGTTAGCTAATTTTGGCCTCTTAGGTTTTATACTAGAGATACAAACCGTGAGAGGCCAAAGTAGTTAATTAGCCTTTAAGCTCGGTCCTCCTCTTCCGCGGGTAGAGCGGAGTCATTAAGGACTACGTTAAACTCGCAAGAGTAAGCTGCACACTGTATTACGGGCGCACAAAAAGAGGCTTATATTTTAGAATCCTAAATCTTGAAATATCGGACTATTTTATAATCGGAGGTTTTTCTATCATTATGTAAATAATAATTTACAAATAATATCATACATTGAATTATATGCATTTGCATATGCAAACATACAAAATGCATCCGATGTCTAGTTACTAGGTAACTATAATAAACTCTAATAAATTAAATTCAACACATTTTCAGATCATATCATATATCATTAAAATTTTATATGTATATAATATGTATTTATTTTTACTTACTTATGTTATCATTAAACTAACTGTTGAATTTTATGACATTATTCCGGGTATTGAAAAATTTGGAAACAGAATAAGGCTGAAAAGGACCGTGTAGATTATAGACCCTATATTTAACTGTTAAATTAGAACTCTTAAGGTTTTTAGCATCAAATTCATACTTTTACACTTCACACCCTTCGAAATAAGATCCTTTAAGCGAAAATCGAACTCGCTTCTAGAATATGTATGTTATTTTTGCCAATGTTTGTACTGTCATGGAGAGCGAGGTGTTCATTGCAAGCGAATTAGTTAGATGTGATACGTTATATTAACCGCTGTGCGAATTTCATATTTTGTATACAAATTACATTTATAGTTTGCGAAGTCATTAGTTTATATTTATATCATACACATCGATCTCATTCATATTGCTATATGAATTTTATTCATGGCATTTTTCCTATAGTAATCCTGCTATAACATAATGGATAAAAAGAAGAAAGAAATCACAGGTTAGGAGGAAGACTCGCAGTTGACTTGTTTTATATACATTTTAACTAAGTAATACTACTACGAAGTGTGACTGTAATACCGACTGGTTGTGGGTTCGATCCCCACTCGAGGAGA
>DWAE01002377.1:0-10239 GCA_018237945.1 Heliconius sapho | reverse complement strand
TTCGAAACGTCTGGGTTAAATTACTGTTGATCAAAATATATATTTTTGAAGCACTATAACGTAAACAAAAACACTAATAAAATTGAATTGTTAGTGGAGATTACCTTCATAAATCGTAACAGTTATGTTTAAGTCGTAATTAATTCAACATAGAGATAAAGAACGATCTTGAAATGAATGCAAGTAAATACAAAGATTTTTTGGTTGGTCCGTTCATATAATATATGTAACTAATTTAAAAATTGTACAGGAGTTAATATGCAATTACTACAGTTATTTTACAAAGAATATCATGAATCATTATCCAAATCAATAATTTAATATTAAAGACTGTTTCTGAAGCAGTAAATTAAATTATTAACTGACATCCGCAAATTTAACAGAGTTTTAAAAAACATAACATAGGTAAAAATAACGTAATTTTACAAAAATATATTTATAGTATACGTATAATAAATAATTAGCTTTATGTATATTTTATAAATCAAATGTCAACATTTTTTGTCTGATAAACAAAAATTCTTACAGAAATTACGATAATGTCGTAAAAAAATCATATTAGAATATTACAGATTAAAATAATAAAAAAGCATATTCATATCAATAATCTCAATCATAAGAAGTCATTTTAGTTGTCAATCTATTCTGTTTAAATCAATTATCATGTAGTTTAAGAGGTCGAAGCCGCTGGCAAGCCGCTCGTATGCTATAAATCTGAACTTACGAATTTATACATATAAATAGGTAATAAAAATGGAGTATAAACAGCAAAAAATAATAAATAGATAATACAATTTAATACAATTTTTTAAAGTAGTAGTATCATTACTACTACTTTAAAAAATACACAACATTCAATATGTGCAATTGAAAATATTCTTTTTTATAGGATTTTTTGAATAGAGCCTAACCTAAATTAATTAAAAAATTGTAGTTTAAACATTTTAATTAACAGACAAACAGACGAAAATTTTAAAAATCTTTGTTTTGGGTTCTACTCTCTTGTACGTATAGGTTTGTTATATATTTTTTTACTGTCTATTATTGAGTATATAAGGGTCAATCGTCGCGCAAGGGCACAAGTGTAACTGTAAACGCGGGTTCGATTCCCATTCAAAAAAATGAAACATTAATAATGTCGTTTTATCTATCTATGTATGTATGTCTTTGAGTTCCGCCAGTCAACACGCAATGCCTCCAAAATTTGTCAGAAAGTGGGGAGCGGAGAGTCTTAACACTAGGCTCAATATGCCTAGCGTGCTACGTGCGGGATATAGGATGACGTTTACTGACAAATGGCAAACTGCGTGTTATTGTGAGTATATGTATTTGTAAGTTCAGTTTAAGCTAGCCTCTACCGTGCATACGTTCTTTAAAATGAACTGAGCCTACAGCAATTTAATAATTAGTAAATAATTTTCAATAAAATAAATTGAAATTCCTAAACGTATAAGATAGATGTCAGTAAAGCCACGTGCAACAAGAAATGTCAATGCCATGTAGTGAATTATGGAGGTGATGATTGCTGTGTTCTTCAATAAATATATTCGCATAACATTAACTTACATTCCTTTTTTTACACGCTTCACGCTTTATCCCGCATAAAGCAGGGTAGACAGAAGGAGCTCCTCATTTTCCGCCGAATTCTAAAAATTTTATGTTGTGTTAAGTAATGCTTGCGTAGAGCCTACCTCGCGTAATTGACTATCGAACTCTAAAATATATTTAAATTTGAATCTGCACTTCCTAAGATAAGAGTGTCCAACCAAACAAACTCTTCACCTTTATAATATTAGTATAGATGGAGATTACGCATGTTTTTCGTATGATAGTAGGCGACCCTGTATGTATTTATAAAACGCATTTTTTTAATATATTAATGTGCGTTTTGGGTGTTGTTGTTATAATATTGTTTATGAAGCCATAAATGAAATATGCATGAGGCAATCTATTTTTTATATTGCATCACTCACTTAATATATTTTTATGAAAGCAGTCTCGTAAATACATCAACATGTATTATTTTCAATATCATTAACAAATTAAAATGGATAATATAAAAAGTTTATAGTAAGGACTTGTGCACTGCAATTTTTTCCTTACGGATTTTTCCTCGTTACTAACATTTCCTACCTTTACTTCATAAAATCACTTAAGCTATATGTTATTGCTCAGCTTCAAGCTGTCCCTCTTAACAATGTCTTGACATTAGGTTTCCTCTGCCTGCCGTGCTCCTGCACGCAGCAGGGTAGGCAGAAGAAACCTAGTGTTAAGACACTCTTTACCCCAATTTCAGCCCGAATCAGGAGGCATTGCGTTGCGGAACTCAACGTCGCGCTATACCTCGATATCAGAACGAAGAAATGAACATATAAATATAAATAAATATTTCATTTCCTCGAGTGGTGATCGAACTCACAATCAGTCGATATTACTGTTTGTCTGACTGGTCTCTATATGTATATTATATGTTATTGCTTCACAGTTAAATTTTATATTATCGATGGTTCAATGCAAACTGAAGCACGAGAACTACTAACTAGAAAAAAAAACCTGATCAAGTGCGAATCGGAGTCGATCACCAAGGGCTCTAAGCAATTTCAGAATTGTAGATCAACGCGCGCGTAAACCAATATTTGTAATAATTTTTTTAACAAATATCTATACATTTTATTTTTTTGTTAATTTTTTCCTTATTTGTAATGTTTTTTACTTTGTTTTGTTAATTTGTAAAGCTCTCACATAGATTGAGAATGTGCACAATTAAGTTTATAATTTTTCATAAGTAAAATTTGTAAATAAGAATCACCAGACTAAGTTATTTAAGTAAATTTTATAAGATGCGTTCCCGTTGACATAAAGTCATGAATTTAGTATGAAACCTTTAGTGGAAGTGACGAATTGGCAGTTGACTGGTTTTCTAATAAAAATTATTATTAAGTAGTGGTCAATCAAACAAATTGACACACCACATCGTAAAATATTATCTACTGGGAAAACCACGAAAGTATACATGAATACTCTTTTTTTTCGAATTGGCTTTGTTGCTGTTGGCCTAGAATGGTCTTGACAGCGTCACCGAGCGGGAAATAAATACGTGTATTTTCAAATTTTTGGTTCGTTGTTTTTCTGAAACTACACAGCTCTTAAGTTAAAAATATTTCCTTAAACTATTTTTTGTGAAAGTAACTCTAACTAAAAACTAAAAATCTAACGTATCAAATATAACAATTGAAGCCATTCCTGCCGCAGAGGCACAGGCGTGTGACTGTAAACGCTAAAGATTGTGGGTTCGTTTTCTACTCGAGGAAATTAAATATTTAATATTTTCATTTCCTTGCTCTAGTGGGCGGCGTTGAGTTCCGTGTAGGTGAGTAAGCGTCTTATTAAAAACGAAGTGCCTTAACACTAGGTTCCCAGGTTCCCCCTGCCTATCCTAATTTCTTTTCGGGATTCTAAATTAAAATAAACTATAACGACATCTGTGTAGCGAATGACGAAACTATTCGCTAAATCAACTGTTTAAAGTTTGTGAAAGGCACCTTCTGCTTCTTTATAATGTAATGATATATGGGTATTGTTATAGATGGCAGTGTGAACGAAAAGTTCATTATTAGTAAAATAAAAATTATAAATATATTTTATTTAATCTTTATACAATACACCTACAATATTATTAGAATTTAAATATCAAAGGTAAGGTTATAGAAGTTTTACTAATTCTTAATTTTTAATATAAATTATACTTACTATTAAATAAAAATTATATTTTATAATTTAAATTTGTATTTATATAAGAAATACAAACAGGGATAAAGGGGATAAGGAGATTTCATACTATATATATAGGGTTATCAGTAATTCGACCTATTTCCGAGAAAGCGATGTAGATGTGGTTATTAAAAACTGATTGTGTTTCATAAAACTCTCTATGCGGAAATGTGTATTAGAATGGGCTGAAGTATCTCAAATTACTTATTTAATAAAGTGCTGAAACAGAAATGGAATTGTTTTAAGGAATAATCAAATTCATTAATTCATAATGATAGTATATAACGAGACAGAAAGAGGAATTGTATCTTTTCCTTCTTTCTTATTTTAATCCTCCCAATCCGTGTTTTACCGTGAATTACCCCAATTTATAAATTTTATATGGTATTTTAGTATTTTTTCTCCTGTCAATATGTTTTGCACTTCAAATAAACTGGAACTGAGTGTTTTAACTAGGTTCCCAGGATAGGTCTTCTGTCTGCCCTGCAATGTGCAGGATACATGGTGAAGCTAAAAATTTTTGATTCTACACGGTAATTGCTATTATTGATGTAATTACATAATACACAATATAGTCTTATATAGAAATGTTGGTGAATTTCATACTATACTTGCTAATCCTGCAACAATAGACGCTATGTTTATTTTTAATGATTAAGGTGTACTGATAGTATTTAAGTTTTTTTTTTGTGATACGATGGGTCTGGCATAATCTTCAGAGATTAAAGACCTGTAATTAATTTTAAAATAAAAAAAAATGTCTTATTAAGATAATCGTACAAATGTAAGAATTTATATTGTGCATAACAATTTTATGTTGTATCACGGACTATTTTATCCGCACGTCAGTAATTTGTACGATAGTTACAAGTTCAAATTATTTAATTTTAAATGTTTAAATATAAAATATCTAACATATGTCTGTATCTAATTTAGCTTCATGTTCTATGTTATTTTAAGTGGCGGTGTTTAACTCTATCCCCAAATATATCATGTATCTAATTGGACAAAAATCAAAAGTCTAAAACTTAAAATACAGATAACTAAAATAAAAAAAACGTAAAAAATAGTGCAAATAAATAATAAAAATAATTAAATAAATAAAATTTAAAGGATAGGATAAAATTAATATTTTTCTAGTATTATGTATACACGAATTGCTATCAATTGTAGTCCTTTAATCACTTATTCCTTAAGGTATTGTTTTAAGTAAACGCACAGTACCAAGTGGTGTAACCCGAGGCTTATATAAATAGAGGGCTATTGTTCCAACATATCAGTGTTATTGTAGAGTTATAGAGATATCAGTGAAAAATGCGTGGACTCCAAGTAAGTATATTTTTAAAATATAATATCTATCATTTATTGCCCATATATTAATTGATAATTGTTAATTTTAAAGGCCTTTTTTTTAAATTAAGTTAGTTCTTTTGTATCCCTTATTAGGTATGATGTGTTTTTCTTTTTACTTACTTAGCCTTCATTATTGCTATCATTATAAGTTATATGTTGTAGAAATTGTTAATTTTTGATTAAGTATATGTAGTTATATTTCTTGTTCTAATATTTTAATGTTAGTCGTAAAATCTATTCTAATTGTTTAAAAGTAAAATGTTCTCACCAAATTGAACTTTTAATATTAATACATACATCAATATAGACTAATACTCTTGATTTTTTATTAATAATATACCATCGCGCATCGTGTCGTAGCGCAGGGTGACAGTGTGGATGAAATTGGGCGAAATGTGATTATTGAGACAGTTAGTTGTCTACTTCCTAGACAACTGACTGTCTCAATAATTGAGATTATTGAGACATTGAGATTATTGTCTCAATAATATCTTTGCCTATTACGCTATACGGAACATGTAAGAGATGTGTACAACTAAATAAAAAAAACTCATTGACTCTATTTTTTAAATTGCTTACATAAAAGTATTGCGGATTTTTCAAGTTGAAATTTACATAATAACGGTAAGGAAAACAAACAATTGTAGGTAAGAAAACTGTGAAAAAATTGTGCTATAATCGATATTATAGTCGATATTACGGTGCGTTGTGCGTTTTGTACTATTTTATGATTCATTTGTATTAATTGCTAGTAATAAATTTGAATATAAACAAAATAAGTAGACTTACATGTCAAACATTCACTTGAGGCAATGATAATAATAATATATAAACCATTTTATTTTAATTTCTCATTCCTCTTTGATATTTTAAGTATATATAAAATATAAACTATTTTTATTTCCTTATTCTGGTAAATAATGAAAAGCCACCCAACAACATAAGTTATCCTATTAACCTACTATGTAGAAAAACAGTTTTTCCTTAATGTCAAATAATGCATATAATAATTGGCCTCATTTAAAATTAGGCAGTTCTGAGCTTGATAAGCAGACAGAAAATATGTAATTTTAGAATATACATACATAAATGGTTAAATAGAAATCTGTAATTAATATTGATATCGAGTGTGATGATGATGATATCGAAAGTAACAGCTTTTAGCCACAACCCTGTGAAATTGACACCCACTCCTTCCGGTTTAGTAGCCACTGTCACTAAAAGATTAATTATATTGGTATTTCAATAATATTTACTTTATTATTTTTATCTATTTTGATTTTGTTTTGAATTACAATAAAACAAGCTTCTATGTATACTTTGTGACTTATTATTATTATAGATTTATATCTATAAATGTAAATGCATCTTCACGCTGTATCCTGTATATAGCAGGATAGGCAGAGGAACCCAAGGTTAAGACATGCGTTCCCCGCTTTCCATGTGCGTTGCGTGTTGGGTGGCGGAACTCAACGCCGGGCTTTTGTCTTCGTGCCAGAGCTAAGAAATGAAAATATTAAATAAGCAATAAGTCACTTGCAGTGAGAATCGAACCTACAATCACCACTTTATAGTCACATACTAAAGATATATAATTGAAATTAAATCTAAATTCAATACGTTTTGAAATAATCATCAATAAAATTCAACTACAACAATAAAATTTCTTTCAGATATTGATAATATGTAGAATCTATTTCCTCATTCATAATAATTATCATTTTCCTTACATAAATCATATAAGTGCCTATGCAGTTACTTTAGATTATAAAATCAACTGCACTCGACACGCTACGGGTTCATTGATAAAAATTCTAATTCGCAGTCTACGTTATATATTCGATATTGTTGTAAGTGAAGCGTTGTATCGGAAATTATATAATTTACCTTATAAGTATTAGTACCTAATACTTCCTGTTTTTTAAGTATTTTTCCTATTAAGTAGTTTATAGATTAAATGTTAAATCATTTCTTACGTACATTGTGAAGCGTGTCTCACGAGTCATTATCTTTTCAAGTGGCCGTATTTTTAATGTTTCTGTTTTGTATTTTTTTCTACTGGGGTTACTAGATACGGTACCATATTTTGAGATAACTTATATAGTAGTATTTGTGTAGGAAGTGTAATTTCTACGTAATAAAACGTAGAATATTTTTTTGTGGTAAGATGTTAAGCCTCTTTGTCCCTATTAAGACATTATCGTTCGTTTCGTTTAGTTCTCAATTTCCACCGAATCCTGGAAGCATTGCATGTAGAGTAGTGGAACTTAACTCCGCATTTTGCCCGTTGCCAGAGCTAGCTAGAAAATGAAAATATTATAAATAGAAAATATATAAATTGAGGAAATCGAATCCTCAACCTCTTATGCTTATAAACGCACGCTTGTTCCCTGGGCCACAAATAGAATTAGCATCTTAGCACGTGAAAATAAACTTGTATATATAATTGATCAAATATAATACAAAGAAAAGGAAGGTTGAGTTTAATTAGTATATCTAATACAAAGAAAAGAAAGGTTGGCTTTAATTAGTATATCTATGGGTCGTGGTTTCATATTTTATATAGAGAAGCTCCATATATTTTATAAATAACGTAATAAAAAATGTCATCCAGTTATATTTTATCACTTAGTTTAAATAAATCGCAACAAAAAAAGCTTTTGAGCACCTTTAGCTTTAGTTTCTGTTAAGTCAACCACACCACCCTAGGTTTTGTTACCGAAAGAGACATTTATAAAGAAAGTTAGACACTTCTCAAGTATAACGCAATAGCTTCTCATTTATATTTTTAATTTTTATTTATTTCAGGTTTGTATTTTAGTGGCGTTATGCGCAAAAGTTTCAGCAGAGTATATCAGTTATCCCCACTATGGAGGTTATAGTGGGTACAGAGCATATCCTGCTTATGTAAGCTATGGATATGATGGATACGACAGCTACAATGGCGATCATGAATCTTATTATGTAAGTAATAACACCCAAGTTATTTTAATTATCTAAATTAGTCATGTATGAATGGATATATATTTTTTTGTATATTTATATTTTAACATAACATGAAAATCAAATACAGGATTTTTAATATAACACAAAATTATTTTTGTGCCGGATCTCATTTTTAGATGTATACTATAATTATGTACGATTATCTCTTTTCTATCTCTCTATCTTGGTCATTATTTTTCATGTATTTTCCATATTACGTGACATTGGTGAAGTGAATTGTACTCAACTGGCACGCTTACAACACCACAAATAAAGAACTGAATTAGTGTTAAATAATATAACACTGTAGATATAATAATTTTATATATTAATATAATTGCTAAAACGATCGATGTATTAAAAATACATCGATATAATATATGTATATAATGAATATATTCATAAATTCAATTATTTTTTACCTGGCTCACCTCAGTACGCATAAATAGTTTTAAAATCTTTATAAAACGTTCTAAGTAAAGTCTAAGTTTTAATGTTTCGTTAATGTTTTCGTTTTCGTCATATTTTATCGGTTTTTTTAAATATTCAAGTGTTGTTCTATATAGGTTCTTTTTCAAATTCTGTTCAAACTCAGGGCATTACTTGCAGAGCGAGAAAATAAAAATAATTGCTCCAAAATGGGGAACAAACAACAACCGTTACGTTTATAGTCAGACGCCTTTTTTTTATCCTCGAACTGAACCTTACCTTTAACCTATCTCAGATATTGTAGAGCAAGAAAAGATAATTTAGTATAAGTTTAATCTAAATGTAAATGTAATAAATATACTTGTTCATATTCAATTGATAAATAAATTCAAATATAAACTACAATTTAAATAAGGTTTACCCACCGTGACGTCCTAGTTTGCGATATGGACAAATATATGTCATTTACATGGGTTATAGCTTATTACTCTTGAGGATGTTACACAAATAGAAATTGTAGATCGTTAAATGGCAATTGCAAGATATTGTAATATTAAACATATGCCATGTGTTCGTTGATGTCTTTTCTATGATGGAAATGACAGTATTGAATTATTGTTTGAAATGTGCTTTTTTCCCTAAGCATTTTTGAATCATAATATACATATATTGTTACAACCATGGTTGATAAAATATATTAAGTAATGCTTTAAATATAATATAAGAAATTTAGAATTTTATTTTAAAATCTTGGAATGATTGCAATGTTACATATTACTAATTTTGCTCTTAATATTTTTCAGGCGTATCCTAAGTACGCGTTTGATTATTCAGTTAATGACCCTCACACTGGTGATCGCAAGTCACAATGGGAAACTCGTGATGGCGATGTTGTTAAGGGTAATTATGAAAGTTGTTAAAAATAATAAATGATATAAAGTCAATTTATAATTCAGTTTAATTAATGTCTTTAGTGATGCTAAGGGGTATTAGTTCATATTATTAATAAGGATTTAGGCAAGAAAATCAGTAGTGTTTTTATCTTTGTAGGTGCATACTCTTTCGACGAACCCGATGGTACTACTCGCATAGTGGAGTACACTGCTGACAAACACAATGGTTTCAATGCGATTGTCAAGCGAATTGGCCACGCTTACCATCCTCAAGTGTACAGCAAAGTTCCAAGATTTTATGGCTACCACTAGATGGCGCCTATTAATATAAAATATATTGACACGATCAACAAATGGCAAGCTAAAGCAATTCAAAGCTGTGATATTGCGCAAATAGAAAAATTAAACAAACCTAATGTACTGTGTAGTTTAATCCATTTTATATAAATAGTAATTTATTATTGTAGATAAAATAAATATCTTGTTACTTTATTGCCATGTTTTATTTATTTTTTTAAAAAGTTTACGTAATCCAAAATTTTATTAGTATAGTAAAAATTGGATCAGTACAAAAATATTATTTTATTTAGATAGATGGTGCTGCTATGTCAATGTACTAAGAAAGGCTACAAGAGATGTCGCTAGAAGCCTATATTCATATTCAAAATCTATTCAAGTTTCAAGTTCTATATAAATACATACATAGCACATGTAAATTATTTTCTCATTAAATTAAATATATAGGTTTCTAATATAATAATAATAATAATAAACTCTTTATTGTACACCCCAAAAAAGAAATAATACA
>DWAE01002376.1:0-10240 GCA_018237945.1 Heliconius sapho | reverse complement strand
TTACAACACTCAACAAAAAAACTAATATCTCCATTAATTCTAATACACAATCAATTTACAAACCATAATTGACTTCTCAATAAATATTTAATTCTCTTAACTAAAATGCGCCGAAATTAGTAATTAGTGTAGCTACTGTAGTATATTTCATGAGATATCTCGTTTAATCACCGTTTACTTAGAACGCCGAAATGCACAGCGCGCCTACGGCAGTTGCTCTTAATGTATCTATTAATAACTACAGGTTGACGGCGACTAACTGGGATTTAATAACGTTCGTTATTTATTTAACTAAATATCCAAAATTTAAAATAGTGATTGTACAATTTATTTTAACGCTTAAAGCGCGGCGTTGAGTTTTGAATATCAACACGCCACACATCAATGCCAGAATTTGGTGGAAAGTGGGGAACGTAAGTGTCTTAATGGTAACAACATGTCTTAATATTAGGTTTCCTCTCCTGCCTTGTTATGTGCGGGATTAACAAAAAGGTTAATTGTTAAAATAATGTTAATTTTGAATAGGCCTAATCATCGTGTTGCGTGTTGATGGACTCATTTCTGTGCTTTGTCTTCTAGAGCAGAAAAATTCTAAATATAATTATTCTCTCTATTGTGAATCGAACCCACAACTAGAAATTATACAATTACACCAAAAAGCGTTTCAGTCTCCTGACAGCTGACAAAAATGTCAGTAATGTCAGCCAACTACCAACTTCAAAGGCAGTTCTTCTAGACTCACCAGAATTCTTACCAACGGTTCAAAGATTCAAGTACCGTTAAGCAAAATATTTAAGAATATTTAATGTTAATAGCTTTTAATAGTGAGAGTTAATTTGACATGATTCGATCTCATTGAAGCCATTGAAGCCAAGTGTAACAGGTTTAAGTTCGATAGCAAGTTAAGCTTAACACGTCTCGTAATATGATTGACTGATCGATCATTGTACGCCGGATGTTAATTTAATCTCTTCAATAATTAATCTTTTATGAAGCGATTATTAGAGGAAACTTGTGGCGCAGGAGCATAAATGAATGACTTTACACGAGATTGGTTATGGGTTCGATATCCACTCGAGGAAATGAAATGTTTGTTTAAATTTATATTTTTCTTTCTTCACTCTGGTGTCGACGCAGAGCGCGGTGTTGAGTTCCGCCACTCAACCTGCAATGCCTCTAAAATCTGTAAAAATTGGAAAACGGAAGTGGCCTAACGGGAACAGGAATATATATATATATATATGTATATAACTTCATGCTGCATCCCACATACAACAGAATAGGCAGCCGAAACCTGATAAATGTACTTTTCAAACTAACTTTTAAACATATTTTACAAACAGTATTTATATGCTAAACACAATACATACAATACAACTTGTATAGTTCTACACATCCACAGTAATACATTCTAACGCCTTCAATATGTAAAAAAATAAGGACGCCAACTTCTCTCTCGATAAGTCCATGTAAATGTGAGAACTTTCAATAGAGCTTACAACTTTGTTAGAAATATAGATAGATGTCACTGTTTAAGGCCTTCCCTTGTTACTTTTACTTTTTCTTAGCTTTTATTTGAAAGCCGTCGGGACGAAGCGAACAGTATGTGGCTGTTATTGCGACGATTGTGGGAGCGATTCCCTGTCGGGGGAATTTATTAGCTTAATTTTTTATTCTGGTAATAAAACAAAGCGCAGCGTTGAGCACCGTGACTAAACACGCAATATTATTGGATGGAAAGTGGGAAATGGGGTGTCTTAACATTATAGATCCATTTGCTTAAACTGTTTCGTGGGAAAATCGGGGTTATTTAATATAAACAGCGTTCTGATTTGAAATCAGTTCACAACTATCATTGAATATGTATGTAAAATGGTAAAGGTATTGAATTTCCTTCCTGACTTTTATTCATAATGCTACCTTTTACAAGCAGCGTCGCTAGCGTGGTCATATGGAGGTAGCAAATACGAGTACGTACACATCCTAAGTGCCCGATATTTCTGTCCGCAGGTACATCGAATCGATAAATCTATAGCGTTTCTCGATAAAGGGACACATTTTTTTTTTAAATTCGAAGCAGTAGTTACCGAAATTTGAGTGTTCAACCAAACAAACAATGCAGCTATATAATATAATATTAGTATAGAAGCAGAAATATTAACAGAACATAGTATACGAAATACATACATTTCAAATGTCATGGTGCTCTGGTGTCGAGGCAAGACGCGGCGTTGAGTTCCACCATTCAATATGCAATGCCTCCAGAATTAAAAAATATAGTAATTACAAAGTGTATTAACACTAAGTTCTTTCTGCCTACCCTGCTGTATGCGGGATACAGCGTGAAAAAAATAAAAATAAAAGATTGTAAGTATAATATACCTACTGTAGTACCACCTACTTACAGAAGGTACAGTATCAATATTCGTGGGATCCAAAGCCTGGGCCCCAACGTATTGTAACGTATACATATTTAATGTTCGCCATCAACGCCGACCTCCGCCTATTATATTAGAGGATCACATTCCATGGGCTTGCTAAATATAGCTTCGAATAATGAAGGATGTTATAATATGCTATAGCGAAAACAAAAATATAAATGTAAATAAATATTTCGTTTCCTCGAGTGGGGATCGAACCAACAACCAGTTGACTTTACAGTGCCTCTGCGCCACGACTGGCCTAAAAGTAAAAAAATTAAAAAATAAATAAATAATTGTATTCATAAATCATATAAAGTAAAACATATCATATCATATCATGTACGGTATAAACCTAATTTGACCCCTCCCTCCATCCCGCTTAGTTACATCCACTTTTTTATTTCCTGTTGGCGTTTAAAGGCCGTTTTCAGGACGATTTTCCGACAAAACGCGGATTAATTTGTAACTATTCAAAATTATGAATAGAATTTACTCCCACTGAAAATCTACACCTCTATAACGTCGGTATGGGGAGAGAACCTTGTAAAGGCGTTAATTATTTAATCTATTATATTTTTTAACAGACTAGGCATCTGGGAACTTGGTGTTAAGACACTCCGTATCCCATTTTTCGCCGTATTCTGAAGGCATTGCATGTTGGCTAGCGGAATTCAACGCCTTGCCTCGGTACCAGAGCGAGAAAATGAAAATATTAATTATTAGTGATTGCAATTAGCTTCATATTTTATTCCACGTATAGTAGAGCAATCAGGATTACTAGTGTCAGGGCAATCTGTTTTTTTTACTTTTTAATGAGTATGAAAAAACGATCTATTTCAGATGCAAATAAAAAAATATCTTTCCCACTTTCCAGATTATTTTCAAGACATAACGTGTCGAGAGGCGGAACTTAGCGCCGCATTTTGTCTTGTTACTAGACTGTGGAAATCCATTCAACCAACAATTACAACATTCTCCCGCCGTAGCGTCACAACGTACACGTAGCAGGCGTTGTTTAACAGGAGCTACTATTATATTTATACCAACGAATTGATTATTTAAGCCAGCTCGTAATTTCGCTAAAGCGTTTCCATTGAAAGGATGTGAATGACTGTAAATAAACTTTTCAAATTCAAACAAACACTATATTATTTAGAGAGGAAATTGAAATCGCAAATTCTATGCTCTGTGCTTAGTAGTTTCGAATTATATATGTTTTGTGTTATTTAAGATGGAGTAGCTGTTTGTGGAGGGGGTAGTTTTAGTTCTTTTGTTTCATTTTTAGGTTTTTTATCACTTATGTAAAATAATGTATCGCTCATAAGGTACGATAATTATGTAAATGTACTTTATTTAAAAAAAAAGAAAAAAATATATAAATCTATATATAATGACTATTTACAAATTTGGATTGCGTCTCCTGCAATATTTAATTGCAAATTGCATTGTCAGAGGGAGACAAGTGTTAAGACACTTTCCGCTCAATTTCCAGACATTTAGTGTTGAGCGGCGCAACTCAACGCGGTGCTTTTTCTCCTCAGCTTCCCGCATGTTGCAAGATTGACATAGGGAGTCTACTGCTAAGACATTATAGTTTCCACTTTGGAAAAGTCCTAAGTTGAGTCGAACGTCGACTGGAATCGAATCCACAATCTGTCGCGTCACAATCACACGCCTGTGCGCCTGCGCTACGACTAATCTATTCATACTTTCAGTATATAAAATGCTCAATTTTACAGCTCTACAAGATACATGCATATTTAAATATCATCAGTACAGTAAGTCTCTAATTACATCGCTTGGAACAAACAAGCTGGCCTCACATTAGAGACGGGGATATAAAAGGGCACTCTTATAATTATTATGTATAACGTGTTTTTCCTCCATCTCGTCCACTGAAGTCGTTTTGTTTGAACAACTTTAAGTCAGCATACATACGTGTTGCAGTTAAACTGCGAAGTATAAGTGATCCTGATTTTAACTACAAAAAAATATTTATGTAACTATCAAAGCTAAACGTTAGCTTTCGATTACTTTCGATTCGATCTTGCCATTTTTTACCACCAAATCAGAGGGCTACATATGTCTTATTCTGTAAGATATCAGTTCTTGGGCAGTGTGCAAGGCTTTCAAGTGTCACGTGCTAAAATCAAATATGTCATTAATATTATTACTTTAACTTAACTGTTACTTTTTTTTATTTGATTTGTAATGTAGGAAATAAGCTACAACTTTTACTTAGACCAAACTTTTTGGCAGCTCAAAGTTATGTTTCGACAATTCTTGAAACGACGGTGTTTCTACGTTTGACTACAACATTAAGAAATAATTACTTGAAGTAATGGGCGTACATGGTGTGTGGTCACTTTTATAGTGAATCAATTGCTCTGTTCCTCTTGTATAGCGTATATTAGTTCTTTATTGTTGAAGTTGTATAGATACTCTAAGGGCCAGTTGTAAAATCATCGACATAACCTGTTTTTTTTTCATTTTTTTAACAGACAAAGACAATGCGGTGATGAGTTTCTCTATTTTCACCTGCCTCAATATTTTTGACAAGCCAATGGAAATTGGATAGTGAAACCCGATACCACGTTTTATTTGATGATTTATGGTTTTAGTCACTGTCAACCGGTGGACATAGACGACATTCCTATAATTTAAAAATAAGAAAAGAATATTATTATATTGAGGTGATTGTTAATTTCCTTGATTCCGCTAGTCAAAACACAATAACTAGAAAATATGATTAGAAAAGGATGAATGGCATTTTGTTACAGTAGGTCATTCAGAGTGAAGGTGGAAAAAAAGTTAATTTTGAAAATATTTTCCAAGTCTAGTTAAGCAACAGTTCGCAGCACTGTGTTCCACTACCCTGCAATTAAAGCCTGAAATAGGTAATGTAAATAGCAGTAGTAGTTCAAAATGGTTTGTTCTGGATTTTTCTCGCTATATTAAATACTAATTTGACGATTTAATAAACTTTAAGTAACTCACAATTACTCTCAAGTCGTCGTCCGGCCAATTATTTGCGCCGTTAATTCGGCCGCTAACAAATAGTGGGACTTCAGAAAATAACTAAATGAAACCGTTATTACGAAGCCACGACTCCAAACAATGGTTGTAACGGCGCTCGAATTAAATAGAAATGTCTTAACGACCGTTATTGTTCTCGGTAACGGAATACGGACGCGATTACACTATTGTTTTTTATTAATAAACAGCTGGTTTCAAATTCTATTGTAGTTGTTTGGTGGGTTGTTGGAATGGACTAAATGTAACGTTTTTTAAGTTTGACTTTTATTTTTTATTTAAATAAAAAAATTATATTTTTTAATAAAAATTTTCAATTTTTTTTTAGTCGATTTCTAGTCTCGACTAGAGACAAATTACTAATAAATTCCCTCATTCCCTCGGGAATGAGGGAATTTATTAGTATTTTGTTTTTATTAGAACAAGGTGATGGAAAAATATATACCTAAAAAGTTTTAAAGGTCCTTTATACATAAAGATCAATATAGAACAAAAGTCATGGCCTATATCTTTAATATGGTCATACCAACACCTAATTCTAGTATACAAATATCTGTAGGTATACACGGTAAGGCTATAAGAGCATTGCAGTAAGAGCCACTTGATTACCACAATTTGACAATTAGAGGTTTAATGTTATCGATCGTAGATACTTGCTTTGTCCTCTTCACGAGTACATTATGAAGAGGACAAAGAGGGCGTCAGTTATGTTAACTGTTGGCTAGTCATTGTCTTGAGGTGGTTCATCATTATCAGATGATGATGATAATGTATGGTAAGTAAATGGAAATATGACAACGATTGTAGGTTCCACATAAGGGGAGTAATTATTTTAGTTTACTCGCTCTGTTGAGTTGAAAGATGCTCTTAAATCCAGATTTCTGTTTACCTTGATAAATGCAGGATACAGCGTGAAGCTTAAAGGACTATAATTAATATATTTACCTTTTGTATAATAAAAAAAACATTTGGACTGCACTTATCAAATTCTACATGGAATAATATTGACATTGGAATTCCTTACTCTGATTGGAACTAAAACCAGTACAATTTTACCAAAAGAGGCGGAAAGTTGAGAATAAAGACAAAAGTATAATATGTACAGGTATATATCATGTCTGAAAGAACCCGTATATAAAGAAACTTTTTTTATTATACATGTAAAATGTAGGAACTTTACATAAAAGGAATGTTACGTGTTGAAAATAATTAAAAATATCCTTTTTTCCTAACTTTTTATAATAAAAAAATATATGCTTTCCATTTTTAGGGTTCGGTACCTTTTTAAAAAAAAGGAACCGTCCGTCTGTCTGTCTGTCAAGAGCCTTTAATTCAGGAACGCTTGGAGATATAGAGTTGAAATTCAATGCATATACCTAGATCTACGGCCTCATGATATCCTGAAAAAAACGTTGTTTTTTCTACATTTACTTAAAAAAGATATGGTCGTTTACATTGCAAAAATCGTATATTTCGACACTATAAAAGAAATCATCAATTTGGCACATGTAGTATTAGTTCAGGAAAAAATTAAATCTATACATTAGTGGTTAAATTTCAAAAATTATAGCATTAAAAGGTGGGATTTTTTTTATATAAAAGTACCTAGTTTAAGTGAGGTAGCATATGAAAGGATTCTAGCTTATCTAAGCTTGAATTTCAGAAAAAGCTCGAGACCTCCAATTTCTATACGGAACCCTCAGTGTGCTTGGCGTTGCTTACTCGCTTAAAAATAGATTTCTAAAGCTTTGTTTGTTAAGCATAAAATAAATATTTTAAAGTACAACTATTATAAAAACTGATACTTCTATTTGAAAGCTTCCAGAAAAATGGTCTGCAAAATACCACATTTTAAATAAAAAAAAACCACGTTTCGAATTGCACAGCACTAAAATGTATAAAGTAAATTATACTGACAGACGGCACTGACACGACTTACATTTAAAATTTCATAAAACAAACTTGCCAGACGACACGTAAGCCAAAAACGATCTTTATACAGATGCGAATTCAATCGCATAATGCAAAACGCAGTTTCTTTAGAACTATAAGTACTATTATATATATATTCAACATTTTCACTCGACGAAGCCGTTTTAGTAAAGATTTAAAATGATTTATCTGTATGAGATTAAATTTGAACCCGCGGCAAGTGATTAGAAGGATAAGTGACTTTAAATTTTTGGGTTACGGTGTATAATGCTGTGGCAGAGTTGCACAGTGGGTTTACAAAAGTATTCGTGAAGCGACAATAGTAGGCAGCGAGTACATTTCAATAATCTGTGACTCGCTTGAGCTAGGTATAGGGTTGTACAATTTTTTTTATGTAATTTCTTTTTTTTTTGGCGGAGAACGCAGTGTCTCATCAGTAGGTTCCCCCTATGATGTCATTAGCGTTAGATGCATTTATGTATCTAAATGGAAATTTATTTTGAATTATCTCTTAAAATATTTTAAAATTTTTGCTTAAATAAATATTCTTTGGCAGGAAAGTATGCTTTATGTTCTAATATTAGATTTAAGGTATACGTTAGTCAGATCATAATGATTAATGTGTTTTATATAGCTTAATAGCGTTCTTTTATAAATAGAATATACAACACAAAATAATTATTTCATTTCAAACCCTTGTTTGTTCCTGAGATTATTGTAACAAATCAAACAAACTCTTCAGCCTTATAATTGTTATAAACCTATTAATATCCTTTAAAATTCTAAGATTAAATTAGCGAAACCTATCCATGTTTCCACTTTTTTTACTCTTAAAAAAAGAACAAAAATGTCTGCCAAATTATCATAGAATCCACCCCTACACATATTTAGACGCCGCGACCGCGTCTACCCTGCTCTCTATACATGGCGACATTTTAATTTCACTCGCGTTATGTTATTCATCGACGACCCCCCGCCGGCTCGACGCTTTATGTTCCTTCGCAAATCGCAAATCAGTTACTTTGATAGCTTTCGATGATTTACTGTGTATTTTTTTAGCTTCACGCTGTTTCCCGCATATTAAATTGTAGGCACAGAGAAAATTGTGTTAAGATGCTCCTTGTAACATGCGTCATTGAGTTTGTGTAGTGGAACTTAACGCCGCGCTTTGTTTTATTACCAGAACGAGGTAATAAATATAACTGAAATTCTTCAGCTTAACTTCATAGCAGTGAAGGCAGTGGGAATCTAGTGGTAAGACATTCAATTTGCCATGGACCACCTAAATTTCACATCATTGCATATTCAATAGTGGAACTCAAAACTCTCTGACCTCTTACCAGAGCGCGAAAATCATAACTACATTACCCCGATTGGGAATTGAACCCACAAACATCGCGTGTACAGATAGACGGCCTGTCGATGATTATTTCTATATGTCGAATGGGTCTAAGTGAATTATGGCATATATGGAGTAGGGCACGAAGGAGGGGACCCTCGTACAGATAAAGAACAAATCGTTAATACGTTAAGTTAATGTGATAACGATCTCATATAATGATGTTAGTAGTATCGAGTTTTGGATAGTTTTTGGGGGAGGAATTCATGTTTTCGTATAATTTAATATTAAAGTTGTACAAAAATATTGTGAAATGTATTTTGTTCAAAAGTCGCTTAAGATGTTAGTGTTAGTATAGAAAATCGATTTTTTTAATTAATTTAAATTGCGGCGGAGAGTGGAGCTCTGCTTAAAAAGGTCAAGTAAAGCTTAATATTACAATTTCTACATTCTTTGTTTGATATTGACAATTTACCATGAAGTAGCAGTGCAGCGCCTGATCTGAAGTTGTGGGTTCCCAATAGAGATATGACATTTTTTTTATTTTCTCGCTCTTGTAACAAGACTAGGTGTTTTGGGTTATTGAGTCATTGACATATTCAATTATTCAGTTATTCGGAAATAACACGATATACCCTACTATATGTGGTATACCCTACTATATGCAAGATAACGTGAAGTTGATCAATGAATGAATCTTTTTAATTTTTTGAATCAGGTAACAAGAGAAAGATAAGAAACGGAATATCTTTAAAGCTTATATCCCATCCCATCTGCCTATCCTGCTAAATGCGGGAAAAAGCATGAAGCTGAAAAAAATACATATAAAAAATCTACATATAATATTGTCGTCATTTGATTAAAAGATATTAACTAAACAAAAAACAGTACAAATACAAATATCGGACAATTTGCGTCAACACTCAACTAACTGTGCGCAATTATGCACTTTTTTTGAGGCGTTAATACTCTTATGTTACCGACAATCCGTAATTTCAGTATGCTATATGTCAACGAAGGCTCCCCACAGGCGTTTTTAAAAAGCACGACGTCAGCATCTTTGACTCGAGGGCTCGAGCGGGAGTGCTATGAGTCTCCGTTGGCGTGCATTTGTTGACAATTTATTAAAATAAATTAATTAAGTAATTAAAAGTAAAATATAGTAGTAAAAATAATCAAAAGTTGTTTACGGGTTTTCATATTGGAAATATAACTATGATCTGATACCGCCATTCTGATAGGCGGTGCGCGCTCTGCACCTGCCTGATGCAGAAAGAAACAAAGAAAACATTTTTATTTTGGGGTATCTGTGAGTAAACAATATTCCTGTTTTGATAAGATTTAACAGTAGACAAAGACACCCCTTATACTCTGTTTTATCAATGTAGTAATGTTTATTGAATAGTCATGAGTACAATGACGCGATCGGTTGTGGGTTCGACCCCACTCAAGGAATTGAAACATTTATTTAAATTAATATTTTCATTTGTTCAGTCTGATATCGAGACAAAAC
>DWAE01002375.1:0-10243 GCA_018237945.1 Heliconius sapho | reverse complement strand
CGATCCCCACTCGAGGAAATGAAATATTTATTTACATTTATATTTTAATTTCTTTTCAGAGTATCACTGTCAAACCCAATGGACGTGACTGTTGCAACACACGTTTGGTACTGAAAAGTAATATAAAATTTGTCCCTCGCTCTCTAATTTCACAAACTTTTACGTATTCTTATTTGGGCAATCCGGAAAGTCGAAATACTTTCGAAGTTTGACATAGACATGTTGTAATGCTAATCAGAATTTTTCAGTCTTCATCGAATATTTCGACAAAATCTTTGCAAAAAATATATAAATATAAAATTATTATGACGAAACTTGTGACTTGATTGAACTTTTAGGAACTCTTCCTTAGATATAATTTTTGTTGAGAGCCAAATTGTAGTCAACCAAATAGATATGTGTAATGTGCATTTTCACATAATATGATTCTATGATTGACTCCTTAAGGCCAAATTAAAAAAAATCAATATATTGACGGTTGCTTCTTGTTGATTTTATTGACTGTTGATTTTACCAAAGTTAGTGATGTGGAGAATATTATTACCAGAAATAGGCTCAAACTTAGTGCATCTGTAACTCGGTTGCATCGAATCAGCAATTCTTTTATGGGATAATGTGTACGCTTTTACAACAGGATTCCTGAAAACGTCAGAGAATTTTCTATATCACGATTTAAAAAAACTGTGAAAAGACGTGTATTACGGGTTATTACCAAATTAATGATTATAAAAATGATAACGAATGAATCGCTCGCTCCAGTCTGTTTCAAAGGTATCACTGTCACAAATTAAATAGGCCAGCGGGAGATATATATTTTTCAGCTAAGAGGAGCAGATACATCGAGGTATATCTCGCATATAACAGGGTAGGCAGAGTGAACCTAGTGTTAAGTCACACCGTTCTTTACTTTCCGCCGATTTTTCAGGTATTGGGTGTTGAGAGGCGGAACTCAACGCTGCGCTTTGCCTTGGTACCAGCGAAGAAATGCATTATGATTAATAAATAATAATTAATTCCCCCGAGTGGGAATTGAACCCACAGCCGTCATATTTACAGTCACAGGCTTGTGGCCCTGCGCCACGACAGCCTTTAATGTAAAATTAAATATAATAAAAGTTTTTAAGCATCATTGAATATTTATAAAAACATATATTATAAGTTAATATACCTATAATCGAACTCGAAGGGTAAATGACAATAATAAAGGATTATAATTAAAAAAAAAACAGACACACACAAATTAGATAATTTCTTATATATTTTTACATTTCAAATAATACAGGCGGTTACATAAAAAAAATAAATAGGTCTTCGTACGATTCAGACACTGCGATGTTTCACTTACATTATTATAACATACATTCATTACTCTGTACAAACATCGAAGTACCACTACAGGCCACAAGGACTATACAAAATCAGTATACATGGATTGAAAAAAATATATATATATAATTATTACTAAATTTAGCTACAAATGAAGGAGTCGAAGCTAAACACATGTGGACTCTATGTATAGCTTTAAACGTAAAAATATATTGTAAATGTGAAATCGAATAAGTATGATTCGAATTGATTTCAAAACATCACGTAAAAGTTTCTAAAAAACTGAATTGAAATTATGTAGAGTAAATACTAATATACTAGTAAATCATAGACTACGAGTCTTAAAGAGAGTCAGCCTTCGATAATAGTTGTTTAAGATAAGTTGTCGTCTTGATACCTATATAGATAGATGCTCATTTTTCCAAGCCCAATAAAATTATCAACTTTCATTATTGATAAATACTTTTTTAGAAACGTATAAAAATTGGAACGTAGCGGGATTTAATCCCGTGTATTTAAACCGCTTTGCGTTCAAATCCCGCTACGTACATATATTTAAATTAAAAAAAAAAAGAAATTTTTAAAAAAATGTAAAATTACAAAGCTATTATAATCTAACATCAGTTGTTGTGCTAATGTCGTTTGAACTAGCAGTGTTCAAAATGTCACTTTTTTATAAACCTATTAGAACAAAAATACAAAAAAAAATATTGCAAAATATATTTTTTGTGCCGTTAGTGAGTCAGTCAATTAAGGAATTATTGTTAATGAGTTATATATGAAATGAGACCATTGTGGCGCAATGAGTGTGTCTGATTGTAAACTGAACTGGTTCCACTCAAATCACAATGTTATAAATTAAACTAAGCAGCGGAAAACGGAGAATTTCTACTTCCAGATTCTCTGCCTACCCGTCTATGTGCGGAATAAGGCGCTAAAGCTGAAAAATATAACATAAATTGTCCTTAAAATTATATTGCAGGAGAGCGTAAATATAAATTAAATAAGGATTAGAACCAAGAAACTTATTATTGCATACACCATCAGACGCTTGACAACAGCGCCATAATAGTGTCATTTTAAAAATTATATTCACTTTTAATCTTTAAACAACGAGTAAAGTTAAACATCTATTGAATATAGGGTTAGTTATAGGGTGGACAATAGGGAGTTTTAAAACAATAAGTTACATATTTCTACAGTGGATGTATGAACATGTATGGAATTTTGTAATTTTCTCATTGCTGCCATTGTAAAGCAATTGTTTGTACTCTAATATTGGAATGTCGATAGGGATAGGTCTCCGGCACTTTGTAAAAAGAAGGCTCTATATTTTATATTTAAAACTTTTTTAATGTATAAATTTATAATTAATAAATGCAACTACGTGTTTAAATAACACGTAAATTATTACTATGAAAAAATAATAATTTGGTTTTAAAATTAGTTTAATACTCGAAACGAAAATGACTTGTGCAGTACAAACTATGGGAAAAATTGTATTTTTTTTTTAAATTGAGCCAAAATACTAACCTAAGCACATTCATAACGTTATCCAAATCAATTTAACGTCTTTGGTAACCCATAAATGAGTATATTTTTTTTACCAATTAGATGAATATATTATTATAATTAATACGAGTATTTTTAATTACAAATAAGTTAAAAAATACACATATATAATATATTCATATTAAAATTAAATTATAATGCAATGCACGAGAAATGCCCAAAAATGACAATGAATATGTATAATATTTTAAAAGATTTTGACTACAAAATAGTTTTACAAAAAGCAAATACAAATAATAAATAATTCTTTTGAGTACACCAATTATAGTACTAGTAAATATACAAAATTTTCGTAAAACACGTTATTTCTAATATATAAAATATCTTTAAAAGTACGATAGCTGCAACAAGAATCGTTGAGTCAATACAATAAAATAAAATAAAAAATGTATAAATTGTTATAATTAATAAACATTATGTGCAATAAAGTTAAATTAAATAATATATAGTGATTAGAATAACTTAATTAATACAAAAGTATAAAACCTTAACAATTAAATGATAATACGATTCACGCACAAGGCTGACTCCTTAATTTAATTTTTTTCTCGCAATAGGTGGTAATTTGTTTTGATTTAAAAAAAAACAATTTACATTGTATTTTATAAAAATCGACTACTGATTTGTAAAACAAAAAAAAAATTCTAATAAATCAGCTCTACCAGCAGCAGTATCCACGTAAGAGGAACTGAATGTAAATATCGATAGAAATTTTACAAAAAATAACGTGGTCTGTGTTTAAGGGGAAAAAAATTAAAAAAAAAAGGTTTCTAAACGAAAAAAAATTATTCAAGGAATGAAATTCAAACTAACTACTGGATTATACATAACTAAGCCTAAAATGGCACATACGTAGTCCGCTTACCTTTACAAACGCTCGGTCGCACCACCACAGCTTGGGGAGTATGTATGTATATATATATACAAATAATATCATTTATTTCAAAATGCTGGTAGTAACAAACGCCATAATGTGCTAAATTAGTTTATATTATTAAATCGTTCAAATAAATTCGTTGTCTAACACTTTACAAAACAACTAAACGACTATGTGCCCATACAAAATCTAAGTGTTTAAACTAAAACACAATAGAAAACTATGTATATTTAATTTCACACATTTTGACGGCGACTGACACGTTTAGAAAAATGTTTACTTTTTACAGTACTTTAGATATACACAATATATCTTTTAAAAAATCGTTTATAGCTTCAGTGGTACGACGCGACTCGTAAAATTTATAAACCCGCCATAAAAATGCAAAATGTACGTGATATGATAAAAAAAATCCCATCTATTTTCAATATAAATAGATTTGTGCTAAAAACGGATTATTAGTACATTATATACACAGTATTGCACCGGATACTGTTGAATTAGCCACAACATTTCCACTAAAATCTGATACTTAAATTCGTTTCGAGCAAACTATTTCAAGAACTAATACGGCCTTAGTTATAAAGCAATAAACATTTCAAATTTCTATACACATTACATTATATTTCCTTTCTCATATTACGGACACTTCGCAAAATAACCGCGTGGGCAATTCTGTGAGCAATAAATAGATTTGGAATTTCAAATATATTTTATTATCTGGCTCTATAATATGTCTATTGTTGTTAATAATGCACTTTTTTTATAGGTATAAAATATTCACTATTAATTTATTACAAGTCGTTTACTTCCAGAATTACTACGTGTATTTTGTATGAAAATGACATAACTGTAAGATATGTTAGTATATATGTATGTATGTGTATACGAGAATTGCCCATAAACTCGACCGGAAGCCAGCATAGTAATTGACGAACCACTAAAAAGCAGTCTTCATATTCATAATAGGCGATAACACTAGAATATAATAAAAATACTGGACCAATAACTTTTAGGAATTACGATTATACGTGTTACAATTACACCATCGGGCGATGGCGGCTGGGCAATATGGAAAAATATCGACATCCTATTAACAATATAATAAGCGATTATTATAAAATGTATCACAATATATAAAATTTATTCAAAATGGTAGTGTTGTGTCTTGTTATACCGAGATGAAATCTATATTTATGAAGAAAGCCGTAGTTCATATAATATTAGTTACAAACGAGGAAGAAAGTCGCGACCTGACTCTCGCATAATAGGATTTTTTTTATTCCTTTACAGATTTATAAATATTTCCCAACCGCCAACACATTGTATATTATGATATACATACAATAGGTACATAATCATTTAATTATTATAGATTAAAACCTACGTACGATGTATATGTATGCACGCCTTAATTTAATTTATTCAATAGTTATTGAACTTTAGTAGTTATAGTAGACGTGATAGTTGGCAAAGACAGTACGCTTGGCTTTGTACTGACGGTGGGTAAAATTTTTTGGAATATTTATATATGTATGTATAATGGTATTATTCGTTCTTTAATAGACGCCAATATTTCTCGATATTCAAATTATTAAAAGATGTGCTAAAATAATCGAACATATTCAGAATATATTTTATAAACGTTTTACTCATTTAATGTTAATAGAAATTAGTAGAGTTTAAAAAGATCATAATATTTACTTTTCAAGGTATTGTTGTTGCACTGATCTTCTAAGTATTTAAAAATCATATAACTTTCCCACAATTGTCAAAGATTCGTAATTTTTAAATACGAATGAGAAAATAATTACATCAAAGCTTAATAGCATACATACAGCCAAGTAATAATTTAAGGACTTTTAAATTATGCCACGTCGTATAAAATTAAAATAATAATTTAGCTACAATATTATCATGACATCGATATTTTTTTTAATACCATAAATATCCAAGATCGTACACAACCACAGATTATGTCATAAGAGAAGCCTTACCAACCGTAAAATTCGATATATATGTATATGGACATGACTTTCAATTTTTGTAATTAAAAAAAATATATATTATAATATTATTTTTATAAGCACATCACATTGTTGTCACATACAGAATAAAAAATAAATTACATACTTAATGTTTTGTAATATTGCTGTATACAAAATTGAGATAAAAATTTCACTTCAATTCCAAAAATAATTTGAAAAATAAAAAAATAATGACTTGTAAAAATAGATTTGTAAGAAGAAATATTCCTCTAAAAGACATGCCCACATATATAACGAATATCGTAGTACAATTACCAACAATTACAACATTTCTATAATACATTCAATATAACCAGACTATACTCCTAACTTGATAACATCCATACATTTTGTTATTATATTAATAAGTAGATCAATTGTTTTTGAGATTTCTTAAGTGTTAACCTCATTTAGAAAAAAAAACTTTTTCAGGTACTGACTGATTCTCAACAAGATACGTCGAAATTATTTTACGCTTATTACAATTTATTTATTATAACTCTAACAAAATAGAGATATGTTTTTAAAAAGACAATATTTAAATTTCTGCGATAAAATGTTTGTTGTATTTTTTTTTCTCATCAGTCAAACAATTTTAACTAGGTACCTAATTTTACCAAATAAATATCAACAAAAAAAATACAAAAAAAATTTTAAAACCTACCATATATATATTTTTAATAGTGTTAAGACATTTGATCTACTTATCAATTGTATTATTACCAACTATGTTAGAACCACAATTAAGTCCAAATTGTTTATAAATCAAGAGTATAATAGTCAAAATTTTATTTTTATTTATAGGAATTACTCTTATCATGCCATCTTTTTTCAACAAATTCACAAGTATCAAATTACAAAAGGATATGAATATAGCGATAGAATAATAAAATTATGTTGAATTTTCTCAAGTATCATGCAATAACAAAAGAAAACATACTATCCTTCAATCGGCCATTTATAGTATCCATCGATAACTATAGAAATTTTGGGCAATACAGAGTATGAATTTGTATTTATTTTATGAAATTATCATTTACTTAATATTATATCAATTACAACTTGAAAGTTAAAGATTTAACAATAACACGATTGCTTAGTTGATACATGCAACGGACCTTAACAGTAATAACGGATGTATAATGAGTAATCAAGGAGTGATTATCGAGTAATCAATGAGCGATTACCAGGTAATAAACCGGTAATAAAACGTAAATCCCCGGTGAGTAGTACACTAATATTTAATGTCCAATGATCGTAACACACAACGCACTGAGTATTGTTCAGTTCTTCATACATATATATTTACCTCAACTTTGGCTAGGCTCTTGGATGCGACCTATAACAATTTTTTTATGTATTAAAATTAAAGCTTAACTAATAATCCAGTCAGTGAGACCAGTCGTGGCGCTGAAACTGTGAAAGGCGAAGGGTTGTGGATTCGATTCCCACTGAGGAACTGAAATATTCTAATATATTATTGTCCTCGCTCCGATAACGAGGCAAAGGCGGCACGATTTCCAACAGCTAATCCGCAATGCCCCCAGAGAATTACTAATGGGTTATTTTTAATTAATAAAAATGAAATAACTAAAGTAAAAAAGTATGACACATAATTTAGTACATTTATGATTGATGAAATCGTGGTATGAATTTATTTTCATATCTTCGCTCGGTAACAAGACGAAATGTGGCATTAAAGTCGCCCACTTAACACGTAATGTCTCGGAAATAGGGGTGAATGGCGAACAGAATGCGCGGTAGACACGGCGATACCAAAAAAACACCACAAATACTCAGCTCACCAGGTTCAGCTATCAGGTGGAGGCAGCTTCATTGCATACGCTGTTAGCGCACAATACGCAGCCAACAACGCTTGTGGGGAATGAGCAACGGGGACGTCCCCATTGCTTGCTTGCTCCGAATGGGGCGACGATGGGGACATGCGGTACGGGGTACCCGCCGATGGGGCGCATCTTGCGTGTGCATTGAGTGCACTACTGCAGTATAAGTCCGCGGAAGTGCAGGGAGGTGCAAATTCCGCTCCCGGCTCGGAAATAAGAGGGTTTCGAACTCCGCCGCAAGCAGCGCTCAGCGAGCAGAATGTTAGCGCTCGCCAGCCGCCGTATCTGTACGAAAATTACGTTAATTATTATTATATATTGTTAGTGTTGTTATTGTTTTAAGTTGCTTTTAAGCGGGGAACTTTGACTTCTTAAATTACTCTCAATTGCTTTTTAGTTGTATATGTCTGATAAATCTATTTCATATCACATATAAAATGTGTTTTTTTTTGTTGAAAAAAATTCTCTTAAATGTTCATTTGAGAATAAATAAACACGATTTGACGACAACTCAATATAAAAATCTTAAAATATCAAACCGATTTGAAAATATTATTAATATTAAACCACCACCGAGGGTTCGTGCAACAATTAGAGGTTTCTTTTTCTGAAATTCAAACTTAGCTTAGTTCTTTCATCTAATAGCTCACTTATATCGTCGAAATACGCGACTTTTGCTATATAAACGGCTATATAAGGATATATAGCAAAGCAAAGAGGAACCCTTATAACATTCTAAAAACTAGCAAAATCTATTATACTGAGATCCCAGGTCCCCGACCAATACGATGACTCAATCATCCTACCACATAGAGATGTACCTTTATTTGGCGCTATCTTTGAAAGGGCCCCACTTTCAAGTTAGTAAATACGCATACAGTTTTAATTAACTTACAATATTAGACTCTTAATCCTCAAAATTTCAGCTTTGCTTAAATGACGTAGATTTGGCGGTCCTGGGATCTTAGGCGATAAGCCATATTATGTAAAAATAAACATCATGATGACCCATTGAAAAGAAATCCCAAAAATTGTAGTGCAGGGGCACAAAGAGTGACTGTAAATGCAACTGGTTGTGGGTTCGATCCGCATTCAAGGAAATAAAATATTTACTTAAATTAATATTTCCATTTCTTCGCTCTAGTTTTGAGGCGAGGCACGGTATTGAATTACGTCACTAAACACGCAATACCTGCCGAATTCGGCGGAAAGTGGCGAACGGAGTGTTTTAACAATAGGTTCACTCTGCCTACCCTGCTGTGTGCGGGATACAGTGTGAAACTGATTTATTTTTAATTTAAAAAGATGTTTTACTCGGTAGAGTAATATTTCAAAATGTTTGTGCTAGTGGCATAACGCTACAATGTATTGCTGAATTACCTATACTGCAAATCAATTTAAACACAAAACAACAAAACAAAGTAAAAAATAAAACAATCAAAAGCCACTTACTTATCAACAACAACAACCGGCCCATTCTTATACTCCATCTGACAACCAGCAACAAACTCGATCAACGCAAACGTATCCTGATAGGGCGCTATCAACCTATCAATCGCTTGTTCTCTATCACTATCACTGCTAGCGTGTCTCACTGCTTTGATGAACACATTGTCATCAGGTTTACCCGCACTATAGTCACAAGTGTCACCAGTTAACCAATTACTACACTTTATAAACTTAACACTAAGCTGATAGTCATCTTGTAATGAATGAACACTGATATTGGTCACTTCGATTATTCTGTCCGTTGATACATTGGGAACAGTTTTTACTTTTTCGAAAGTATATACTGGTCTTCGTAGTTCGGTTTCTTCTTCAACAGTAAGAGATGGAGCTACTGGTGGTGGTGGAGGTGCTGTGTCGGGTGGTGAACCAGCACTTCTTGATCCCCACTCGGGGAACTTGAATTTGGTAGGAGAACTCAATTTAAAATTTTTGAGGGACATTTTCGATGGACTTCTAGGTGATTTGGGGCCATTTTTCTTTTCGGACAATGACGAGAACAAGTCACCATTGGCTATTGATTTTCTGGCTGAGAGGTCTCTACTGCCACTAAGTCGTTCGAGTCTTAGTTCTGTTCTATCGAAACGGTAGCCTTGTTCGGAATTGTTTACTGGGGATCCATTTTCTGGTATAAGTCTTTCATCGTCAGCGCAGTCGCTACCCTCCTGTCGTCTATAACCATTGGTTTCGGGCTCAGAAGGCGTTTCACTGGGTTCTTTTCTATCTGACCTTCGGTAAGCCACATAAATGTCTTTGGAAACGAAGCTCGCTCGGAAGTTAGCAACAAATAGTTCTTTTTCATCTTCCGTTGGCCAGAACACGTCACAATCCTGATAAATAATAATTAATTGAGTAAATGAAATAAAAATGTGCAACTTATATCAAAATTAAAAAATACATATTTTAAATGTATATCTTTATATATAATTTCATATATTTAATGAAAACTAAACAAATAATTTTCGATTTCTGTAACTACATCAATAATCAAAACGCTACAACAACTACCGCAACATAAATAATAGCAGCAAGTATATTTCTGCCGTGTGATCCCGGCTTAGAATAGGATCATCCTGGTACTGGTGGTGTCG
>DWAE01002374.1:0-10243 GCA_018237945.1 Heliconius sapho | reverse complement strand
GACCCCCGCCGCCCCCCTCCGCCGACGACTACTCCAGCTTAGACGCGCTGTGCATGCAAATGACTGAGCAGGCTATTAATTAGATGTACTCAATGTATGGAAAAGGGGAACATCCCTTGAATATAACGCCTCCACATCTCTCCTTTCCCACACAACTGTGTAGACTTTAATGGTAAAGTCACTATATATCAAGGTCCCATCCTTCCATCTCCACAATAACTGCAGTTTAGATAAGCTGTATAGAAAGTTGACTTGAACGGGCTATCACTTAGAAACTAGAGATATATGGAAAAAAAGAAAGGAATTTAAGTGCAAATTGGTAACTGTTCAAATATTTCCAGTGTAACTGGTTTACTTTAATAGGTAACGAATGTAAAGTGTATCATCTAATTGTACCCAATTTCTCCTACGTACCCTCCCCAAATTTTCCCCTTTATTTTGCCCATGACCGCTCCAGCCTGGATGTAGAAATGACTGAACAGACTAATAATTTGTGGTGAAAAACCATAGAAAAATGTATACAGTTTATAGTATACCATTACCCAAAAATTATTTATGAATAAAATAAAAGACGTATCGTCTGGAGCCCAAATATTTCCATGACACGAATATATCATGAATAAATCAAGAAATTATCAACAATCTTCTATCGAACCCACTAATCTTAGAAAGCAAAAACAGTGACTTGCTTAGTGTTCCATTGTGAAGTGAAAGCTTACAAATCCCATGTGATATGGAATAATCAAAAATTATTGAAATTAGATAGGATATCTAATTAATATATTGACAAGAATTTTCTTATTTATATTGATTTCATAAAGTACTCTTTTATTTAACTTGAAAATAATAAGGAAGTTTTTTAAATATGGCAATAATATTTTAAGATGGCAGTTTGCACATTGCTTAAATGAGAAAACTATATTATCGGCAATTTATGTTTTTTTGAAAAAAAATTAAATTACTTGTTAATCACACTTAAATGTATTGTAAATTAAGATTATGTATGGATGTTATCTTTTTATTAATATTATTATTTATTTAAAAAGTTATTTTCAATAAGTAATATGTTATATATATTCATTTTACAATAAGGAAGCACATTTGTGAAAATAGTCAATAAGCTATAGACTAATAAGAAACATTGACATCGACTCTATCCGCCCTTGTTTCGACATAGAAATAATTGGAGACGAAAAATGTTCATACATTTTAAGTTTACATATAAAAAAAGAGTTCACTTTTTACGTGAATTGTAAATAAATATCCTAAGATATTCTTTTAGCTAATTGTACAATTGCATGTGTCCTAATTTGTTTGGTGCTAAGCAATTTTTTTTATTTAGTCATTAGTCGTAAAGCTAGGTCTAGATTTTAATTTAAATTTAGAACACTGGGTAATATAGCAGAGCTTAATAACGGGCACAAGTCGGCCTAACAATTAGCTGGAGGTTTTAATGTAGATTATATTTGTTGTCTGTGGAGTGTTTGTTGACATTTATTATCTGTTACGAATCGCTCGTGAGTTAGAAATATAGGTGAATTGTTGACTGACTGCATAATTTATAATGTTAGCTAATTCATTTCCATAATATATTTATAATGATATTTATTTCGTTTTTAAAATATTTATTATATAATATAATAATTATAATATGAAATCTTTGACTGGATCAATTTTGATTGTGCAATTTTTTTTAAGGATTTTTGATGTATGATACAATGCAATGTATATTTATTTTTTTTAACTTTAATGAAATTTGTGTTGACATAATTATGTATTAAGCATATTAAGAAGTGAAATGAAATAACCATTCACTAAACAAATTGTTTTATTTCTTCTATTGTCTTTACTTTTTGCTTTAACTGTAGTTTTCTTGCTTTTTCACTTATTTTCTGTGATACCTAATGTACTGAAACACAGTACTAGAAATAAATATATAGATTGACAGTTGTTAATGTTTTATTCATTGACTAGTTTGGCCTTAAATTTGTTTAATAAAAATCAACATAAAGGTACGGACGTAATTAAACCTGAGCCTCGTGAAATCCGAAAACCCCAATCCTCCACCAAAATCCTCCAACGAATTTAGCCAAACGTTGGAGTGCAAGAGGTGCGAGTTTAAATTCAGCTACATTAAAATATTTACTCATTTTGTATATTTATTAAGACTATACAATGGAAATTATTTATGTGAATTAAAACAGATACAAGTTTTTTATGAAAAGCAATAAAAAAATATATGTATAGTTAAAAAATATTCATTTCAAGTGCCTATTTGCTTTTGAAAATTGAGGAGCATTTAAATAGTTATACAGATTATAATATATTAATTGGTAAGAAAATGTATTTTCTTTAATACCACTCAATTAATTTTACACAAGACAAAGAAAGGCAAGGAGTCTTACTTTGTACTTTATAAAGATAAATATTTTTTGCTTGAAAGAAACACTATATGTTGAAAGATTGGGTCTCTTCACTACCTAATTAGGGAAATACAGATTTATTAAATCCTACAAGTAGATATTGAATTCTTATTGATATCTTGATAATAATCTTATCTAAAACCTTTCTTACCTTTTTATTCTTCTTATCTTTTATAAATATAAAAATTGCTCTTAGTTATATAATATTTTTTAAATAGATTAGAAAGGATTTTTTAACATTTATTAGCTATCACCAGTAAATAAATAGAGGTTACATCCAAAGAAACTATTTTCACAACATATTCAGAAATTTAAAAGAAAGTATAACCAAAATAATAATGTACACCTGTAAATGATTGAGCAATTAGATATGATTTACTTTGTTTTTTCCTATTGAGGACATGTAATAATTGTCATGTTGTCAATTGTTGGTAGGCCAAATAAATAAATAATCACAATCAGCTTATCAAAAATTTAAAGAGTAAATTAATTTATCTTAAAATATGCAGTTTGTACAATGTTAATTATGATATAAAAAAAACTTTCGTATTTTTTTTTCAGTATATCAAACACCAATGAAATTAATTAAGAATAATTAATCAAATACATTGACAAAACAATATGGTTTCTATAATATAAACTATAGAAACTATACTATACTTCTATGACAATATTATATTTAAATACTAAAACTGGATTAGTCTATAATCCTTTCCTTGTGTGTACCTGTCTTATGTCTAACTAAATCACTTTTTCTATAGAAACCCCTAGAACACCTATCACATTGGAATGGTTTCACAGTACTATGTAATTTTGCCACATGGAAGTCTAACATTGGCCGCGATGGAAACTTTAAAGGACACCCATCGAAAGTACATTTGTACCTATCTGGTTGCTTGTGTCTAAAATTAATATGCCTTGCTAAAGAGTTTTGGTCCGAGAAGCTACTAGAACATAAATCACATTTAAGGGGCCTTTCTCCAGTATGTTTCCACATATGGGCTTCCATGTTTGATACATTTTTCACACATATATCACAATAACCTGATTTTGATGAATGCAACCTCTCTATATGCAATTTCAAATTGCCTTTCATACTAAAATTACGACCGCAATAGTTACAAATGAACTTGTAATCTTCTGAATGACTTCTCACATGTTTTCTTAGGTTATTTTTAAATTTAAATAGAGCATTACATATTGAACACACAAACTTTTTAATTGTTGAATGGACTGCTGAATGTGAATTTAATTCATCTTTTGTACAAAATTTTTTTAGACATGTTAAGCATTTATGAGTTTTTATTCCAGTGTGTCGGAATTGATGCCTTTGCAGGGCACTTATTTGCGTAAACCTTGCGGGGCAGTACGCACAAGCATACGGAGTTTCTCCAGTGTGAACTCTCATATGAATCTTAACTTCGTTTTTTGAAAAGAATCCTTTACCACAATTTTCACAAATAAAGTTGCGTTTCCTCTTATCTTTTAAATGTGTACGTTCAGTATGCCTCTTGAGACTACCACTGTCCTTATAGGTCTTTTCACAAGAAGAACAAGCATATGGCCTTTCATTTGTATGAGATCTCATATGTATAACAAGTGTAGAGGCATTTGGGCAAATTCTTCCGCATACATTACATTTGGAAATCGTAGAGCTTTTTCGCTTCTTATATAGCTTTACCTTTTTCTTTCTTACAGTTTTTATTTTATTATCAACTTCTTCTTTAATTTCTTCGGTAGGCGATTCATATGGAGTCACAGTAACATCGTCTCTGCTTGAATTGTGATCGATTTCAGTTTCTGTTTTTATTTCAATTTTTGTATTACATTCTACACTAAAGTAAATAGGTTGAGTAGAACGCAACTTTTTATCAGATTCTTCGCATTTTAATATAAAATCATAACAGTTCTTAAGTTCACATTCACAAAAGTTACAAATATACTTTGGTAATCCATCATTTTCTTCAATATTTACGTTGCCACAGCAATATACAATTTTTTTATTTATTTGTATTCCCTCACTGATACTGTATATTGAAACATCACCAAGGTTTTTAATGCATAAGCGGCAAGAACCGTTATTCATCTTAATTATATATTTCTTTATTTTTTCTATATTATTGCTTCTTATTTAATTTAACTGAAAAAGCGATAACATGATACAATAATGACATATTTTCCGATATGACAAAATTACAAATTCAATTGACAGATCACAAACAGTTTAGTAATCATTTTAGTATTATACCCAAAATTTTCCACTTTTAAACAACTTAATTTACTTACTTACTTTACTTAGTTTTACTTTTTTTCCACTTTTAATTTCTGGTATTAAGCTTAGGTTTTTTATTTGTATATAACGAGATAAATGTTAGTTATTGTAAATATTATAAATGTAAAATGTGAAAAAATATTCTTTTTACTTTTATCACATTTTGACATTTTGTCTGACTTCTGTCATGCCCCACACTTGAGCTGTCAAGTGGCCAATATTGTGAAAATTCGATGCTATCTATCAATTTACATATACAATGTTTGTTTATCATCCAAAAAATATTAAATTGTACATTTTTTAATAACTCAATCACATATTATTTCATCTGGTAGTCAAATAACATAAATGGAGTCGCTTATCTGTAGAATATGTCTAGATAAGTCCGGGACTATATCTGTTTTTGATCATGAGCCGGATAATATACAATATAGTGCAAAACTTATGCGTTTAGTGAACATAATGGTTTCAGAAGACGATGGATTACCCAACATGATGTGCGACAGCTGTGCAAATGAATTGTCTTTGTCATATCAGTTTGTACAAAAGTGTGAGGCTTCGGATAAAGCTCTCAGGTGTTTAAGCGCTCCTATGGAACTTTACTCAGATCTGCACACAGATATCGATTTAAATATCAAGGAAGAAGACATTAAGCATGAGCTAGACGATTGTGATATTCAGAATGATAGTTTTACCAATAATTTCTTATTAGATGGATGTTCTAAAGAGTATTTTAAAGATAAAAATGAGAACCCTGTGGTACAAGTTAATACTGAAAACAGTGTAATTATAGAAATTGAGAAAATTCCAGAATGCCAGACAGTTGAAAGTATCAATAATATTCAGATAGATTCTTGTGATAAGACTGATGATAAAGACTGTGAGGAAAATCGAAGGAAAAGTCGCAGAAAAAAAATGAAAAGAGGTAAACTTGGGCCAATACAATGTGTTATTTGTGGACATATGGCTTCAAGTCCCTCCGCCATGGAGATTCACATGCGGACACATACTGGTGAAAAACCTTTTGTATGTAACTTGTGTGGCTCAAAATATCCTACAAAAGGTTCTCTTAAAAGGCACAATGAAACTTATCACTCAACTAGAGAGCGCAAATTCACTTGTGAGACTTGTGGTAGTAGTTTTTTTAGAAAAAATGATATAATAACACATTTAAGGGTACATACAGATGAACGGCCATACATTTGTTTGTACTGCTCGAAGAGATTCCGTCAAGTTGCTTCAAGAAATAGACACCAAAAAGTTCATACTGGTGAAAAACCATACCCTTGCCCAATATGCAATAAAAAATTTGCTCATAAAAACCTAGTTAAGAAACATCAAAGTGTGCACAGTGACGAGAGAAAGTATACATGTCATTTATGTAATAAGTCAGTTAAGTCTAGAACTGCTTTAAATGTTCACATAGGTCTTCATACGAATGAGAAACAAAATGTGTGCAGTTTTTGTGGCATGGCGTTTGCTATGAAAGGAAACTTACAAACTCATATTCGTCGGATTCATTCAGAAAAGTCAGGTCAATGTTCTGTATGTTTGAAGACATTTTCAGACTTAGAAGTCCATATGCGTAAACATACAGGTGAGAAACCATATATATGTGGACTCTGTAATGCAGCATTTGCTGTTAAACGGAGTTTAGCCCATCACATGATGTTTAAGCATGAAAATACAGGCAAATTCAAATGTTCTATTGGTGACTGTATCAAAACTTTTCCCACAGCCACCATGTTGGAATTTCATTTATTAAAACAACACACTAATCATACACCCTATATATGTCAGCATTGCCCTCGCCGATTTTTCCGCATGAGCGATCTTTCCCGCCATTTAAGGGCTAGCCACATGGACGTTACATTTAAGCCAACTTTAAAAATGTTGAGGCCGTCGTGGCGTAGTGGCACAGAATCAGATTGTAAACGCGACAGTTGTGGATTCGATTCCCACTCGGTGGAATGAATGATATTTAATTCCCCACTCTGGTATCATGACAAGACGTGTTTAATGCTTATAGCTATAAAACTCATAGCTATATAATCATCGCCAAATCTGTAACTTATATCTAAATCATTAAAAGTCTGAACAGTAATTTGAAATACTAGTCATTATTTTTAAAAAATAACATAACTATAAGTTAGTATTGTATTCATTTAGATGTAAAAAAATATCTAAAAGTAAAACAATCTTAAAATTTTCTTCCAATATTATGTATATTATGTACATCATAAATATATTAACAATGTTTATGTAAATCATGATACATACTTTGTAAGGACTACTACTATTTATCATTTAAAAATGTACAAAGTCCATTTTTTATATATCGTAATTCATAGAACTCTCAGAAAAATATTTATTAGCATATAATATAAAACTACTTAGTTTCGATGAATCACGATCTTTTTATTGATTCATTAAACTTATGTACCTCAGTAAAATTTTATTAAATAATTTTCCTATTAGTTTCTTAGTTTATTATTTAATAAAATCTAATTATATCGAATTTGAACCTGAGTACTTCTATAAAATTTAAGATACAGTACGTAGATTGAAAATTTAAATTATACATACCTTAGCAAATAATTTTCAAGTCTGTTGATAGCATTTAAATCATTAAAATTTTTGTTCAGTTCTGTTTCGTCTCACCTGGTTTCATTTAGCTTCCCGAAACAGCCCTTCTCCCTTCCAAAGTCACCGGCGCGTAATTCCGCGCTCGAGTTTCAAATGGCGTCGGTAAAACAGTACTTCGAAGTTATCGTCGGTAAAGCAGTGTCAGGTAAAAACTTTACTAAAGGTAAATTGTGTTGCCATTGTTAACATTTACCCCACTTCAGTAAAAAGTACATCTGAGTAAATATCTAAATAAAAGCAAAAATATGTTAGCTATAAATCTTTTTTTTATAAGATATTAGCTTCCAATTGATTAAAATATATAAGTACATGATTATTTAAAAATAAATTAAGTCTCAAATTCATGTTATTCATTCATATAATTTTTTGTTGAAGTGAAAAGGTAGGCAGATAAAATTGCATCAAGACACCGTTCTCTATTTTATATTCGAGTTCAAAACATATATTGAGTAATTGAATAAAATATTTAATATTTTTATTTCCTCACAAAGGTAACGAGGCAAAGTTCTGCTATTCGGTACGTAGTGTCTCCAGAATACGCGGAAAGTGGGAAATGGAAGCGTTTTAAGACTAAGTTTCCTCTGCCTACAATGATATGTGTAGAATAAAACGGAACGTTTGGAAAGAAATTTAATAAATGATTGTTGGAAATAGAAATTAAATAATGAATGATGTAGTGTATTTATATTTCTGCAAAAAAATAAACTTATTGCAGTAGGCTAACATGGCACACAAGATCTAGCAACACAACAGGTAACACTATCTCTTTCGCGCCAATTAACAAAACGTAGCAGAGGACATTAGCCCGCGAGCGGTTCTTGTCGCGTTACATGTTTTACAACAAACTTCCAATCGCTACACAATTTTACAGCCGTGGCAACAGTCGTGTATAGTGATGTGTGTGTAATCGTGAATATTACGCTTAACCGGATTGTTAAAAAAGTTGAAAAACATGGGCGAAGTAAGTATTTGAAAGATTTTCAAGCTAACACTTTAAAATGTAACACAAATGAGTTCGTAGGTCATCGTGCTGATGGTCACTAGGTGGCTCGTGTCGGATTTAATTACTTCCATACATATTTCATTTTCGTTTAAGTATATGGCAAATAAATGTGCGAGTTTCGGAATGTTCGGTTAGAAAGCTTTTTTTTTAATGACCTCGAATTGTGATCGAGATTAGCCATTACTGTTATTCGCGTGATAACGCGTAGTCTTCGGTATTTCTTTTATTTTATTTAGCTTCTCACTGTATCCCTGTTTCAGGCTGTATGTCATGTAGAGACCTGGGAGCTTAGTGTTAAGACACTTCCCCACTCTCCATTGAATTCTGAACGCATTGCGTGTTGAGTGGCGGAACTCGACGCCGCGCTTTGCCTCGTTACCGGACCGGAGAATGAAAATATTAAATATTCTATTTCCTCGAGTAGGAATCGAACCTATTATCTGTCGTATTTAAGGTCCCTGCGCCACGACTGGTCTTTATTTATTGTGCTATAAAATTAAGTGGACAATGTCTTGTCTTATCTTTCTTAACTAACGCTAATAAGTTATAACGTGACTATCGATTGTTTCCATTTCACTTATCAAGACCACTTAACGTTTTTCCAAGTAATATCATATTCATATATACGTAACAGTATATGTATATATGAACAAACAACTGCATGTTTTTAAATATAAGAAAAATACATTTTACACATGAAAGTAACTATATAGAAACTTTTAATTTTCTTTGTAATTAAAAAAAATGTATTATCTATATGCGCCACGGTAGTGAAGTTGTGAATTCTTTTTTTTATGGCTTACAAGTTTGATAATACCATATTTTTCATTTTTATTTTTTGCTTTTTCGATCGAGTTCTAACTATAGCGATTAAGGGCTAAAAATGTCAACTACGCGGCTTAAAAAATACGCTACGTATTCAATGGAGTGACGTACCATTAGACACTAGGTCTCTATCCACATCTACATGGTAGGAAAATTATAAGGATAAAAAAAAAATATCGACACTACAGTAAAGCCGAAGAGTCGTGACTGCCCATAAATATAGGTTTTCTGAGCTTTGCGCATTGTTCACTCGGGAAGTAAATAAGCAACATTTTGAAAAATCCTAGAAAGTTTAATCTGGCAGTCTAACTTTAGGGATGCCACAACTCCTCGACTGTACTGTACGGGTGTATAAAAAAAACTGCAACATTGTGATATGCTGTAATTATTTTTCAAGAATTTTTTATTTAACTATTAACACAAACCTTGGTTAAAAAAATAAATAACAAAATTATTATGGTACTGAAAAAGAGCTATCAAACCACTTGATCAATTTAAGGAAGTCTGTTTAATGTTTGTAACCGGCAATTAAATTTCTAAATAATATACGTTCTTGAGGTATGCGAGGCGCCTAAATTAAATATTCGTTGTTTAGAAACAAAAAATAATACTGAAAATATTGTTTTTTTTATGTTTGAAACAGACATAAAATATGAAGGTGAAAAAAATATATAAATATATATTTTTGTATAAAGAAAATGTTAGTATCAAATGTAAAAATTTGCAAATTGATAAGCATAATCTAATCTTATACTATCGAAATTTATATGTTGTACCTACATATATCATAATGCATTTCGAATTGTATGAACTCAAATCACTTCTACGCCTTTTACTTTTCTTTATCGACAAAAAATAGGCTTAAAGTTGTGTATGCAATATGCAATCCTTAGGGCCTTCCCTGATAAATTTGACGATCGAACACAAAAATAATAGTTCAATTCTAACCAGTAGTTCCTGATATTAGTGCCTTGAATCAAACAAACTCCACTTATATCGAATATTAGAATAGATTATACAGATACTTATTTAGAAAACGTATAAAAATTTGAACGTAGCGGGACTCGAACCCGC
>DWAE01002373.1:0-10243 GCA_018237945.1 Heliconius sapho | reverse complement strand
ACAGACAGACAAAAAATGAAAATGGTTAGATTGTGTTTTTGTATCGTGAAAATAACTATATGCACACACCAAACACTGTTATTTTGAAATCACAGTCAAACATTTAAATATAATTTATATATATAGATTATTATGCACATCATTTTCTAAAAAGAATCTATCTACCTTTTACACGAGTGTATAACCGGTTTTTCTGAATATGGTATGCGTGTAAAAAAGAACGTCCAACTATTTCTCAGAATGCATATTTCTTTAATTCGTCATAGAAAATACATTTTTAGTACCGCATTGAGGATGGACCGTAAAACAAGGTCTTTGATTCAATTTTTGTAGGAAATTCGTGTAACATCTTGATCTATACGTTATTAAATACTTAAATCAATAATTAATAAAAATACGTAAAAATAGTACTTACTCTACATTATCATAAGAACTTATCTTAATATTACCTTCAAAAAATGTGATAAAAATTAAAATTAAATCAGCTTCACGCTGTATCCGAACCCAGTGTTAAGACACTCTATTCCCCACAAATGAGATGATTAAATAAAAAACCTTTTAAAAACATAATTCTCTATCTTTTGATAAAACATAATTACAAACAATCATTTAATGTACAATAAAACAACATATAAAAAATCTAAATCCACAGCGTCTAGCTTAAGGCAATAAAAGAAATGCTTTTGAAAGTTTCGCGCAGTTTTGTTGATGGCGTAAATTCGAGTGATCGGAAGCAAAAGGGTTAAACGTGCCTAAACGTTCATTGCGATCAATTAGTGACTTCAGCTGTAGATATGTTTGCATTTTCGTCTGGTTTCTATAATTATAAGAATTGTGTAACCAGGTTTAAATCTAAATATATATGTTATTTTTATATTTTATTTACGGCTATTATATTATGTTACTTAACACCATACTTCGCTGTAGTAGAAATTTTTGTAAATTAAAACTGGAAAATAAACTTACGACCATTGTGTTACATTTTGCCTGCGTCATTTATGATATATTTTTTCCACCATGCTAAATATGGAAGAAAAATGAAAAAGTATATAATTAAAAAACAAATCACAAAGTAAGCTCTTAATAAGCGAATAAAAACGCTAATATAAACTGGCAAAACATATATGGAGCATTGGCCTTTATTGAGATCATTATTTAATAGAGCACTTAACGACATAGTAGGTTGGGTAGGTAAAAATAAATAACGTTCATTTATAGCAAATGAAAAAGACTTGCAGACTAATATTTCACTGGCAGGCGGTCCCCGAATCAGTGGCCATAGGCCCCGGCGGTAATTAAACCCTGAGGTAATGGCAAGGGGGAGTAAACAGATCGCACCACCATAGATGGGTATCTCTACTTATCTACAGCGTGATACGTTCAGAGAATTTTAAAATGAAATAAGTTTTTGTATGAATGTATGTGTTGAGAATGTAGAATGAAAAAAAAAAGTATTTTTGACAAAAACTTGTATCTACATATAACTTTGTATAAATATGTTTTGTAATATAATTTGGTCTTACAATATGTGACAACATAAAAGTACTTTCTTGTCTAGGAAATGTGCAAAACAAATAAAAAAAAGAAGTATTAAATTAATATATTTGGAAAAAGATATACGTGTGACGTCGAGACACCACTAGTATCGAATGCAATATATTTAACAATTTACAAGGCGACAGTATCGATTGCGCAAAATAACAAGAACGTAGTTTTGTCAACAAAGACAGCATTTCATGATCACAACCGAAAGTTAAGAATGTACGAATGCTTGTAACGTATTAAACTATTTTACACGACTACGACAAAATGTAACTAATGAGCGAAATTTTACATTTGTTTTAGGTTTTATAACTTCTTTTAAATTGAATGATGTATCTTACAAAAGCAAAAATGTGCTTTTAGTTGAGTGGCAGAACTTAAGCTAAACTTAGAGTTTGTTGCTTCACGAAGACAATCTACACTAGCCATGGTGCCATCTGAATGTCCAACGTGATTACAACGAGCCAAAATAGCAATAAATATAAATCATACTTTCGATGCACACAGTACATACACCTATAAATTATTTCATATCTCCGAATCATTTAGTGACAAGATCTCGTAAATGATTACTGCAAGCAAGGCCAGCACTCACAAAGGAACTCGATTCACAAACCTCACTCTCGCCATGGCTTAGTTGGAGATTTTTCAATGTGTCATAAAGAAATGCGTTTGAGTCATCGTCAACGAACAACGAAACATAAACGATCAGACGCTAGGGTGTAAACAAAGGAACTAACTTTATGTCTTCTGGATATAGTGTCATAAAAGGACAAAGGAACATAACATATATACATATTTTAAATTATGACTAATAGAAACTAAATTTAGGTCATTTGGTGCCAGTCATGGTGCAGGGGCACAAAGCGTGACTGTAAAATCGACTGGTTGGATGTTCGCTTTCCACTTGAGGAAATGAAATATTTATTTACATTTATATTTTCACTTCTTCGTTCTGGTGTCGAGAAAAAGCGCGGCGTTGAGATCACCCACTCAACACGTAATGCCTCCAGAACTCGGCGGAAAGTGGGGAACGAAGTGTTTTAACACTAGATTCCCTCTGCCTACCCTGCTATGTGCGGGATACAGCGTGAAGCTGATTTAATTTTGATTGTAGTTATTACTTTTTTTAAATATTGCAAACTTAACAGTTCCAAAAAGTCAATTCAGACAAATATTTATCACATTTATAGCTCTTAAACTATGCGAGGGAAGGATAAAAAGGATTAAACTAATATTTCTCTAGATCTCTACGTGAAACACCAAAATGATTGCAAAATGATAAATAATCACGTATATATAATTACTAATAATAACAATGGAACGAACAAATACAGATTGTAGTATTCGGCGAATAACCCATGAATCACAAGTAGGTATGGACAATGGGCACTTCAATTAAAGTTCATGCATATACGCACGAATCAGTGTCGGCCATTTTCTTTCAAAAGCCATTATTAAATATATTCTAATGAATACCGATGACTCATTGCCATACACCTAATATATAATTTAAAATATTTTTCATTAAATAATATTTTAGCATTTAATTTATAAATTTAATTAAGCTTCTAAAAATTATTTAAATATATGTATATATTATTCTTTAGTTTATACTTTAACGTAAAAAAAAACATTTATAAAATAAGATATTTTGAATGGTGGAAAATATAGGTATACAAAGAAATAACCAAGGCTTAGTATGGAATAACCTAGCTTCATTGAATTCCATTCACCAAAACAGAGCTACGCGTAGACCGAAGTAGATATCTATACGCGATCAGAAGACAAGACGAAGCGATTGTTCCAAGAAACATTCCCTCAACTATCGAAATCCTGAAATTATTTGCGCAATTCCTATTTCGGTACTGCTACATGGGTAAATACTCCCAGTACCTATAAGCCGATTTACTTTTCGTATATACAAAACTGTATGTGTTATTTTTAATAAAAATACATGATTTTTTGCTAAATAAAATCTATAAATATGTAAAATATATTACGTTCTTATATAAAACACAAGTTCGCAAATAAGTTGGCAAAACTACACGAGAAAAATCTTTTAGTTTGTACTTTTGTGAATAAGTAAAAACTAAATTAAATAAATTAATGCCATTATATAATTTCAAATTAAATCTTGCTCATTTCATATCGTCTGATCAAAATCCCCAATATTTTATTTCAATACAACTGAATCACATTCGTATAACACAAAATCTGAAAATTTAGTTCCATTTACGTAACTGTCAACACTATAACTATTGAAACTTTTCGGAACAGTGTCAAGAATGCTTTAGCCTCCGACATCTCTTTTTACGTTCAAGTTAATAGGTTGTGTGATTACGAAGAGCAATTTAGACAGCGTTTTACAGTTGAGTGGTTTTTGGAGACTGAAGTCGTTTGTGAATGTGTCGAATATCGATCGAGAAATAAGTGAAAGTAGTTAGTCTTATATTTCAGTTAGCCGATTTTATATAACTATTTATCAAGATAAAAATATTTCAACATAATACATTTTTCAAATTCGTTAATTAGTTTCTGTTTTGATTTGAAAATTGGAAATTGAAAAGTAGAAACTAGATAGTGTGCACTCAAGTTCTCATATGTAGGACAATATATGTATGTATTTTATACCAAAACGATATTTAGTTTAATTTTAGATACCTACTTTGTATAAGCTCAATTTTAACTACAAGCAAAGGATTTGCAATAATAAAACGATATAATAATAATGTCAATAGAAGTAATCATAATGCCACAAGGGCGCTGTTGACGCGCGAGGTTAAATCAGGCCAAACGGCCCACGCTGCTAATTAGGAAGCGCACGCGCAGACCGCGCAGATTGCACCTCGGAACAAAGAACTACCAAATGACACGTTTCTAAAACTGTAATGTTTTTACAAAGAACTGTATTGGATGCAATGGATTAACACAAGGTTTTGATTTATGGAGGACGACGATTTACGAGGAAATACATTTTTTATCCATTATTTAAAAAAAAAATAATGTTAGTCTTATACCTCAAACTAAATTTAATAAAAATAGCGTTTAAAAAATATAATATGTATATAAAACACGACACGGATGGTAGGAAGGCAAGCCATAAAAAAAGCAAAGAGAATAATTTAACGATTTAACCAACATAAATAAAATAAACAAAAAGTATTTAAAAATACTGCCTGCAGAGGGCGGAGGGATAACGAGCCCGCCGAACCCTAATAATGGGATATTTGTTTAACAAAGGCGACGTAAAGTCTGGAGTACTTAGTGCAATCATCGCTCAACCATACTTCCCAACTACCAATTTTCCGTCTTTGTTTTCAAACGCCTGGATGCAAAACGTGAATCCAGGGGCCATTTCTTTTTCAATTGTCGTTATTTGCAGCCTGCCTTTGATATGATTTCGAGCTTTCGCAGCTCTTTTCGATTTATTTGATCCGAGTGTAGTTCTCAGAAAATCTCATATTTATTCATAAAAATAAAATTTGGAAACAAAAAAAAACAAATTAAATCGACGGTAATAGTGTATGAAATATTTATGTGAGCATCATTTATATTTATAGACAGTTGGAAAGGCAGAAAAATTTAACAACTAGCCACTCCGACAAAAAATTAAAAAAGAAAGCCAAAATTCAAGTTACAAACACATTAGCCACCGACCTAAATCGTTTAAACGGACGTAAGAAACCATTGCATTTTATTCAACGGAAGTGATATATTTTAGTTATTGTATCCTCTAAACAGCACTATATGTCGGGGGAAGATAAAATAATACGCGATGCAATCGTGTCACGAATATGGATTTAGTAATTGTTATTTATTATTTCAATACATTACACAGGTTTAATGTATTCCATTTGTAAAATAAACATATGTATATGTACGGACGACGGTGGCAACATACGGACAGAATATAATACGCGAAAATTTGCTATATTAGCTATACGCTGTATCTCGCCCTCATAGCAAGGTAGGTAGGGGTAATCGGGGAATGTAGTATTATGACTCTCCGTTCCTATAGACCCTTTTTCGCCGTATCCTGGAGTTGCGTGTTGTGTGACGAAACTCAACGCCGCAATCTTCAATACTAGTACTGTAAACACTAGTAAACACAACATGCAAGAGCGCATATTAGATGCATCCGCCATGTTACACGACTAAAGCATTATACTTCGACGTCTGCATTTGATGGTGAACCAGTGAACAACGCGGGGCGAATAAACATGTCATCGGAACGCTTATGCGCTCACTATATTATGATTTTGTTACTTTGAAGTTTTGAGTGCTTTCCTGGATATAATTATCGGGGGTCCTATGGTTTATTTATGAAGCTTAATCATAAGTGCTCACTTGTTCATATATTTAAGAAAAGTAAGCCATAGCTTCTTCTATAGAGATTTACAGAATTTCGTTACAGATTTACAGAAAACAAGACATTAACGTACACAGATTTGATGATTATTCATATTATTAGTTTCTATTCTAAGCATGTTTAACAAAAAAATGTACTAAGTGAAGAAATATTTGAGGAGCAAAGTATGCAAAATTAATTTCGAGTTTCCCATTCGCTTCGACCCCTAGAGTTCGTCGAGGATAACATACATATGTTTCTACTTTACTTGTTTTTTGTCGGGTATCCAACTTTTTACCGTACCCGAGCGCCCCGCGAGACGCCGTCCAAAATTCATGATTTATTTTGTAAGCTAATGTTTCTTTATTCTTTAATAAAACAGTCGATGCGGAAAATTGTCTTTTTGGCCGGCTCTTCCGCCCGCTGAGCTGTGAGCTCGAAGAATAATGGAATTTTAATTTATTGCCTCATTATATCGACTGTCTGTTTGGGCGCTATAAATTGATAATAACTTCTACGTAATTATTCATAAGTTATGGTCATAAAATTCAGGTTAGATTTCTTCATATTGGACGAAATTAAATTGTTATATCGTAACAAATCACTAAATCGATGAAAAAAAGTTCATAAAAGATTTAATATATAGGAACTGTCCTACATTAACATTTTTAAACTATTATTATACAGCGATTTTGTTTTATTAATTTAATATAATAGTTTAAAATAGTTAATATATAGGACAATTCCTATATACTAAACCTTTTTACACTATTATACTTTACTGGATTGAAATCAAAATTGAGATTTTTTTTCTTAATGTATGCGTAAAGTAGATTACATATATAATTTCTCGAAAAACTGCTTCAATTGTAGTATTTATTATCAATTTTTCGACACTCCGACAAGACTGGAGCCAGTTTAAGTGGATCGAGTGGCAGAGGTCCCAATTTCAATAACTCGAAGGGGAGCAAATAGTAGGGAACGATATTTTGTGCGGCAGCTGACGCCTACTACGCGCCGCCGGGAAAAAATAATACCGATATAATTACATTAACTGCCTTCGCGTTGGAATAATAGATCAAAATTACAATATATTTAGTCATATTTAATAATATCCGATTAATCGACTGCCTTGCAACGACGCATTGAAAAGAAAATATTGAGTGACGATATGTACATTAACAAATAATTTTATTGACATTAATAATTATTAACTGAGAGTGAGTGTGGTCAATCAATTGTATCCGTCCATTTTTATTGCCTAAAGCGTTGTCTTTAAGTAACACTGATGAAATGTGGTGAACTAGTGTATTCGTTATTAATCTGATTACAGAAATCAGCAATTTCATAATTCTAAAATATGTATAGTAGCAACATATACCTACTACTATTATATGATATATTTAATAAAGTTCGATATGTATGTACCTATCTCCCAACTACTAAAAAATTTCATTCCGACGTACGACCAAATCGTCCGCATTCATTTGAAATGCCATTCTAATAGAAACAGATGCTACATGTAAATTTGTAAAGCGATGATAAAATAACGAAAATAATATTTATAATACTTGCTTGTTGCTTCTTTTCTTTTCGTATTTTTAGTAACTGTTCAAAATTTTTGCAACGACAAAAAAAAGAGAATTTACATTGTCATCTTAATAACATCAATACACCGCAATACAATAAACAGTATACGATTGGTATCGCGTTGAAACATTCATTCAAATGGACCTTAACACATTCACAGTGACAGATAAAGATCATCGCGACAGGAGCTCATAAAAATCAAGTCTGCTAACGAGAAAACAAAAATAAATCGTCAACAAAAGTCGAACATAAGTTCATATAAACATAACTATCCATTCATATAGTTATAAATCCTATGGAAACACGTAATTGAATTTTACAGTTCATTGTGGTCATCACAAGTAAGATATTGCATTCATTTTATATACCCTAAACCTATAACAATAAATTGGGTATGACTAGAAATATTTATAAAAAATAAAAATAAACAACATATTATAAAACCAATCAAAATATTAAATCTAATAGTATTTATTACTTTTTATCTTAAATTATAAATAATCTACGACGTCAAGGCTATCCATTTAAACGTTGTCGATCTCAATAACGAATCTTAATACGAAATTTGAGAATCCCTGATCACGAGGCCCAAACTTCTTGTTCCCCCGGGCAAGACGGCGTCGAACAAAGAAGGAAAAGGAGACGTAGGGCTAATGTCCCCGGACTAAAATTCGATCGCATTTCGTTCGCTCGTCCTTGGCGTCGTCGTGTCAACGACTTATATGCCAATATCGATGCAGTCGTATAATATAAGAATAAATATTATGTGTTATTTTATCATTAGAGCTCCACGAAAAATGGTTACAATATGATAATATAATTAGTTACATTGTGACGTCGAAACGTGTTTTGAAACGTCATTGAAAATAATTAATAAGTAAAAGATAAGTCCAAATTAAGTTTGGTCTTTTTTAACTTCCCGCTATATTCTGCACACAGCGGAGCAGACAGAAGGAACCTGAGAACGTAGTGGTTCGTGTTCACCACTTTCTGCCTAATTATGGAGGAATTACACGTTGAATGAATTCAACGCCGCGCTTTATATGTTGTTTGAAGATCTAGAAGCGTCACCTTCATGTTCATTTTCAATTGGAATTTTCAGCATTTCGTAATAATTTGCGAGAACTAATTATTCAAATTTCATAAATATAAAATAATATTGTGTAGCCCTAAGGAAGAAATGAAAATTTCTATATAATCCGATATACACTTATCCAGTATGAAATAAATAATCAACATAAGATGCGTATAAAAGAATTAATATGAATGATATTATTGTAAAAGGATACATTTCTTGGAAAAAATCGAGGCTCGGCGGCTGGAGGATGTCTAACGCAGACAATACCTGGAAAAGATTAACTTGTTATAACTTACATATTAACAATTCTAAATGCGTTATACTATTACTATAATTTCCTTCTATAAAATTGACTTCAAAACAAAACAAAAAGAAAATAAGAAAGTGGCCGTTATGGTATCTATAAAAAACCGTAACGAACTAAAAATTCTTTATTCGTATTGAAGCAACATCGTGTTTAATAAGTATACTATATATTTATTTGCCAGTTTTGAATATAAACAGCTGTGAGTTAAAAAGCGTCAAATTACGTTTTACATAAGAAAACAGTGTGTTTATCTGTTACATGGCGGTGGCGAGTTCGAGCAATTCGCACCAATTGCACCGTGCGATCCAATTTTCACGTTTCAATGCAAATCCTGTTTAAACAGGGCGACAAATACTCGGCCGCAAACAATACACGCTGATCGATAAAATACACATGCAAAATGAATAAATTATGAACGTATCCTATTGTAGTTATACGATAAACATGCGAAATTAACTGTAATATAAAGCAAATTTCATTGAGTACATTTCATTTAATCAATAATAATCAGCTCCACCCTGTATTTCGTATATTCTAAAGTCGATGGAAGGTCTGGGACGGAGTGTTTTAACACTAGTTTCCCTCTGCCTATCCTGCTGTGTGCGGGATACAGTGTGAAGCTGCTTTAATATCTATTTGAGTGGGTATCGAACTGTCACGCCACACCGTTCTGCCCTTGCTCCAAAACGGTCTCAATTTACACGTTATTTGTAAAATAATTTAATTTGTAAACACGTTCACGTGAAATTACGAAGGGGCTGATATTTTTCTGGCAGCAAGGCATAAAGAGACGCTTGTAAGAATGATATATTATTTCAACATACAGTATATTTCAGAAGACGTTGTTCTAGACGACGGAAGGAAACCCGCACTGTCTAGCCAGACAGCGGAGGGGAATGTATGCTTTAAATATAACAAGTAGTTACATAAAACCTCAATCACAGTGTACACGTGTGTACTTTGTACATATAAAATATATATTTAATAAAATTAATGCACAGGTACGTATTAGGTACAAGCAAATGTATGAGTGAAATTGATAGGACCTGGTGCTAAACCTTTAAAATGTAGCCATTAAATATTAAATATCGTGTTGTGCATTTCAATATATCTTGCCAGTAAATGTTTTTAATATAAATATGCAATGTAAGAATATATTGTACACAAATAGCGTAATTTGATGAAATTTTACAACGACCATTGTAAACCGCAATACAATGGCTCTCAAATACTTGATACAATGTTGGAGTAAGCTAAAGATTCATTAATATTACTATGAGAAATTTATTATATTGCAGAGACGTTAAAATTAACATAATAAGTTATATATTAATAAAAGGTAATAAAATAAAGTTATCAGTTAAAAACAACATAA